>DWAJ01000068.1:0-55407 GCA_018238005.1 Eurema mandarina | reverse complement strand
GCGCGAGCGTTGATTGGTTGTCCCAGTCGTGTTGTCTTTCTCGCACCAATACGTCAATTACGAGCGCGATTCTACCGATGCGCAGCTATTCTCGTCCAGCGCTAAACATAAATGACGCGTACTATAATCATGTTCAATTTGAGATCTCTCGCTAACTCTGTATGTGAGGGTCTCAAACGATGTTGATTCCAGAGACAATGTCGAAATATGCATATTTTGCTGAATAATCGACCGGATCTTTTTAATATGAGCTAAGAGGTTTTTGAATTTTCACAAATTAAAAAGACTATTGACCTGAGTACACGCACCTTTACGCTATCCCAAAATAAAGATTCAAGCTGACAGAAAGACGCACACCAAATTGATCTTTTAACAGTTTACTTTTTCAGTTCGGAGCTCTAAAAATAACTCGAGAGAAGCGTGATGAACTAAATGAAAAACAATATTTATGAATATTATGTACTTATGTCATTTTGAAACAGCTTGGTCAGAACAGTTATTACAATAGTTTAGCCAAATACAAGTCTGTATATGAAAGAAAATAGCAAAAAATAAAACGTAAATTTTATGGCACTCCTTAGAATGACCCGATACACAGGCGTTGGCGGTATTCTGAAATAATTAGATTAGATATGAGTTAATCATTAAATATTAAAGCGCAATAGAAACAGCAACACAAAAATTATTGTATTAAAGTAACATAATATTATTATAAATTTAATTATTGTATTTAAATATAATCCCTCACCTCTTGTAAGAAGATGCTCTCAATAATTATTCACTGAAAAAATTAAAATCTATTAATGAACTATAAATTGCTGTTTCTACCACATTATTTATACCTAATACAATATTCTCGGGGTTTTTTATGAATAATGTTTTGAACAGTTTAACCTAGCTGTAAAACAATATTGAAATATTAAGTTAAAAACTTATTTATGTAAAATAATTGAGTTTTAAATTGATTAACGCTAGGTTTGATCGTATGGATCAATGTTATTATATTTAATAATAATTAGATACGGACTTAAAAATGATTTGACAAGATGAATAAATATTGAAAATATACTTACAATAGTAATGGCACAATATCGGCCTGTTTCATTTTGCCGTAATATTTAATAATGCCGTCCACATGGCCCATGCCTACCACTGCTAACACACGAGGTTTCTCCACTATAATAGAAAAGTATATATTTGTATTAACCTTGTATTGATAGTGTTAGCACTAGTTAGTGTTAGTGTAGTCATATCACATACCAGTACGAACACATTCTTGCAACGAATAAGCAAGACATTTGTCACGTTCATCGACAAACACGTGAAATATTTTTTTGAAAGCTGGTACGTCCCTTGTTATTTCTTCAAATTGTGATTGTACGAAATCCTTGTTTTTATATTTTTCCAATTGATATTTACTGTAAAATTAGAAGTGCATTTTTCAATAATCAAAAATAATTAGCAGAATATTAACGAAATAGGTATATATAAGTAGGTATAACATACTCAATTGGTTTTGGCTTCGCATTCGTCAAGTGATAGAGAACTTGGCCTAATTCTATAACACTGAGCGATTGAAAAGCTCTCGCGATAGTAATTTGAATCGGTCTATCACCAAGGAACAACTTGCAGCCAGGAATTTTTTTCATCTGTAATCCATGCTCAATTTTTTTATTATAATACTTTATCTTAACGATAAAACAACCAATGCTTATATAAGTGTCCTTTAAATCAACCACGAAAAGGTAACTATACCTATATAGTTAAAATTTTCAATCCTAATAAAATATATCGAATGCTACTGATCGAATTCCTAGTGTAGATTAATTTACTTCTTGCGACGCATATCCCTTTACACTCGGGCTGATACAAGCGTGAGTTTCATTAAAAAAATATTGGCGCCAAACTGTTTGGTTTTTCGGAACGCAACCGACGTCGATCGATTGTGACGGAAATTTTACGCAAGGAAAAAAATACATGGGCGAGGTACGAGTGGTAAGTCACCTACTAGCCAGGATCAAAGATATGTGTGTTCTTTGACTCCCGCCGCGTCACGGGTAAGTCATTATTTTTTATAGTAATTTTAGAGTTTTTTATTGGGGATTATTGTTATTTTCATTGTAAAAGAATGGTTAATCTCTAGAGTATTTTGTTTTTTAGTTAACACTTACGGCTTCGTTATAATTAAGGTGTAAAATGTTCGTGTTACGATCGTGTGGTTTCGGATGTAGGCCCGAAATATTAATTGAAAATATGTAGGATTTTGATCCTCATTTCTATGTTAATTAAATGTGTAATTATGATTTTATTTCAATTTCATTAGGTCCAGTTATATCGACCAAGTTTTACAAGCATGAGGTGAAGAAAACTTCTCCGATGTCGAAGATTTCGATGATGAAGACTATGACATTCTGCCTAGCATCTTTGAGGAACTTCATATACCTGAATCAGAACCTGCACCAGAGTTGCAGGTCGAATCGGTACCGGATCTGAACACTAGATACATTTTCTGCGTCATCAGTGTCATTCGGATCATCGATTTTCCGGTCCAACTCCTAACAGGAGGCTCTGGAGGCGCATACCGTTTGAAGAATCTGTTCATGACTATTCTCCACTACCAGTGTCCCCTGCTTAGACTCCAATTGAGTAATTTTTGTACTTCGTCGAAATATTTATTTAAGAAGTAGTTACTAGATATAGAAACATGTATCATCACACAAAAACAGGAAATGGATTGAAAACTACGCATATCGAAATAGCAAGACTTTTTCTTTTCATATCAACATGGGGTGTATTCAATATCCTCAAATGGCTATATACTGAAGATATGGATTAAAATTAGAGTTGATAACTTCGGTTGATACGGCAAATGGTTCGGGATAGGTTCTTGTTAGTTCACAATGCATTGCATGTCATAGATGCTGATGAACCCTCACCAAATGAACGAAACACCCCATTTTTGAAGATATAGCCAATTATTATTAAACGAGTAAAGACATCATGTCGAAGATATTAAAAAGTTTCTGGATTTTACTCGATCCACGAACAAATTATCCCATTTATTGGTAAGTGAGGCTGCATCAAGTAGTCCGAAACAGGCCGCATCCTGTTGCATTAAAAAACCTCGTGCTGCCCGGAAGTGAGGGCCTGATGCTCCACTTTGACATTTATATAGGAGCAAAAGCTACCGGCGGAGACATAAGACTAGGACTAGGACCTTCTGCAGTGTTGCATCTGGTCAAGAGTTTCCCACCTGGATGCTGCGTCTACCATGACAGATAATGTACGATCGTCGCACTGATTGAAGAGATCCACAAGCTAAATCGTTACAGAAATAATGCTGAACAAAATACCTGACCATGCAGTGATCAATTCAAAATACCTGCTACGAATCCACGAGCCTCTTCAGCAGTACGATCCTGAACCTCTCATTAATATTTTGTGACGTGTATGTGACAAAGATATCAGTTTTATCTGAATAAATGTTAAATTATAATGGTGGTTTTAATTGCTGAACAAATAAAGAGGCTGATTACGTACGGATTTGCTTATATTTTTTATCAAAATACTTAAATATGGAATTGATTTATATTAACCTCACTATCGTGACAATGCTACGAAAGACCGGCGGCTCACGATCGTAAGGGTGGGTTTTTCAGCTAAAAATTAACAAGAGATTTTTTTTATATTTTTCTTTAACTCCTCAAAGGCGTTACAAAACAAATAATATCACTCCGTAACTAGAATCTCAAAAAACTTTTCTCGGGTGTAAAGGGATATAGAAAATTACATATAATTAGATCAAAAAACCTCATGGTATGCTCTTCTGAATTCTCCACCAGGAGCGACACCCAACTCCTTTGCAAGATCTGCGTATGTTTTTAATAACATAGCATGCAACATACCAGATACGAAATTTTGACCTTTCACTGCTTGTCTGTAACGCACGTGTATGAGTGAATAAAATAATATATACTTACGACCTCATATCAAAATCAAGCGTAGTAAATTATTCACCTTAATTTTTTGGCATCAAACTTTTTTGCGTCTTCTAAGAACTTCTGATCGTCTAGTTCTAACAAAGACACTCTCTGACGACACAACTCAATCATTATTCCATTAGGATTTAGTACCTTTACTATCTATTGGAAAATCAGAGTTAAATATCTTCAATGTCATTACATAAATAAATCTATATGGCTGTGCAATATTGATGTCGTTGAGTAATGAAACTTACCTCAGACACATCTTCCACGGATTGTTTACTAAAATGGACAGTCCCAAGTAAAACGACTTTACTAGCTTCATCATTTTGCAATAATGTGGCTGCCTGGGGCAATGTCAAATTTGCGGTTTCACTGAATCCTCTAAACGACGATGCTACATCTAAAATAGTTTGTAAATAAATTCACTTACAAACTTTAATTATAGTACACAATAAGATAATGAAATATTAGGTACAGTTGATTTTCGAAACTCTGTTGCCAAAAACCCATCTCGATGCGTTTGAAGTTACTATGGGATGTCTTAATATGTAGCATATTGGGTATCGCATATTTTCATTGTATTTTAAAATCACTGTAATTTATTTTGATAAATTTAACCATTTTATTTTTTGAAAAAACTTTACAAATTACATCCAGTCCATCGTTGAGGTAAAAATGTCAGTTGTGTTTTATTTTTAAAACGTAAAAATTTAAGTCTAAAAAAAGTCTTTATTCGTTTAAGATAGACAAGAGTCCCGTGTAGTCCCGCCTTTCTAAAGATATATTTATTTTCTGATGATAGAAATGAAATTTAGGCAGGCTTAAAATTAAACAGGTAACAGGATCCTTGACAAGGTGTCTTCAAGCTTCGTGAAGGTTCAAGGTTTATTCGTCAGTCTATAAGGAAGGGCCCATCCCGTTTACGAGACCAAATTTTTTATTTTAATAATTTAAATGTAATAATTTTTAATTAATTACTTAATTTTCGAGAAATTCGAAGTAAAAGTAATCCCATGGTATATAAAGTTTTTCTGAACCCTATATTGCCTTTATAATCGTAATTTGGCGGCCTTTTAGAAACAATTTTATGGGGTGGGTAGACCCATAGCGTGTGACCAACCCCCAACGTCAAAGTGTGGTATCTCATTAATTTTGTTCTCGTTGTTACAATTCCTCTTATTTAAAGCTTAAATTAAAAGTTTTCAACGCAATAGTGAAGCAGTTTTGCGTCTGTTCATGAAGCCTCCTGCTTAGTTGTTCACGAAAAAAGGAGTACAATATCTTCTTGAAAGCAAACTAAGTCGTATTGCAAAGGTTTCTTCTAAAGCTTTCATGTTAGCATTCTGAGTCTGCGAAATGCTATAGTAATAGGTAAGGGTATAGGAAAAAAAACAACAATTTATCACAGTCCATAAGACCTATCTATTTTAATTCAATTATAAAGAAAAATATAATTAATTATACAATAACTTCGTAGAATTTTATGTTACGTTAATGCACTTTTACATACTGACGAGTATAAAGACAATATTTTATTCTTATAATAAAATGTATTACAATTTTATAAATTCGAAACATATGTATCAATTAACAAATGCCGTAAACAATAAAACCTTATTTAATTAAACGTAAAATATAATCAGTCTAATATATGAAGTTATTAACTTTTTTATATTTTCTCATTGGGCTCTTAAGGCCCCGGTTCAATTTTTAAATCGTAATCATAATACATAATATATACAAGAATCTTTATTAATTTTAACAATTATATTATAACAAGAATGGTGGAAAGATTTTGTTTAAAATTAAAATGTACTCAAATATAAGGAATACAAACAATTAAGAAAAATAAAATGGCAGTATTTACTTGTCTTTGCCTAGTGTGTATAGAGGTGAGAACATAAATGTCGCTTTTGTTTAGATTGCAATACTCAAATCTAAATACTATTACAAAAAGTACACAGCGGTATAACTAAGAATCATGAGCAAATTATAGATAAAAAAAATCCACATAGGATTTTCTTACGCTGGTAACATATTATTCACCCACTTAAAAATCAAATATTTAAAATAATTTTATGTAATTATAGGAATTTGCGGAAGTAACCGGCTTCCGTGAAACTGTTTTTTTCTCAAAGGCTAGATTTATGTTTGTATTTATGCTATATACTTGTAACCTTTTTTAAAAACTAAAACTTTTAAGGTAATACTAATAAATGATAACAAAGAACGTTGAGTAAACAAAACTTTTTTTGTATTTACATACCTCTATATTTCTTTATATGAAAACAATATTTATTATCCCAGTGCTAAAAATTCTAATGAGACTATTTGAGTAAGCCACTATTGGTGCCATATTTAAGAGGGTTTTAAATGGAAATGTCTTCAATTCCTTTAAACGTGCATATTAAAATTCCTTCATTATCAACCAACTTCAAAAGAAAAACGTTCTTAAATCAAATGTGTTCTTTCTTTAGTTTTGTTCAGAATATTCGGCGGGGTGTATCGATTTTCATATGAACTACCTATAAAATTGGGTAGTTCTGACCAAGTTCAGTGGCATCCAATAAAAATCCATCCAAGTCTTGCATTTTTATATGGGAGCGTTCTGATATTACACAACGCAATATTTAAGTCACCATTAAGTAGAACGAAATATAATAACAAGTTACATTTTTACATATGTATATAGAAAAATGTTACTTAAGTGTTTGTTTAAATAAGCTGTAAAACACCGTTTACTCCTTGCTCTAAATTCCGTTACGTAATACTTGAAATTTCCCAATTGAAGTCGTTCCTATTTGTAGTTTTTCATTTGAGGTCGGTTGCTATTTATTTGAAATTATTAATTATTTCTATAAGAAAGAATAATTATGCATTCAGAAGTGCAGTAATGTTTAGTCTATAAGTCTTTCTAACCGCAAAGATCAGCTGTAGTAGTATGTGCATTGTTTTAAAATTTGGGATGAATATTACCTAACTAGGTTTTCTTATATACAAAGTACATATTGTAGACTTAAAACTTTATAGAATTTTAACATTAAGACAAAACTAAACATTTTTGAAGAAAAAAACATTAACGTAACAATTGTATCGCAAACTTTATTCGCAGCGAAATCATGTTGTAAAAAACAAAAAATAAGGCATTGAAGAGAATGAATTTATAGGAAAATAATTAGGACACACGAAATATAAAGCTTTTCGGTTAAACCGAAATTATAAAACCTCGAATTGGACGCCGATTTGTCGATTTTGATTCGATGTTTCCCGAATATTCCAATCCGTTTGAGACCTTGGTAGTACAGTATCTGGAACGGGATATCAACTTTTTTTATATATTTTTATAGCAGTACGTTTTACTCTTAAGTATAAGCTCATATCAAACAAAAATAAACGCAAAAAGTTATACGTATTTTAATTTAGTATATAGAGAGATATTAAAGTTACTTTATAATTTTGAAGTCGGTACCAAGTACATGCTACAGTATTAATATGAATTTATCCAAATAAACAGCTCAGGGCCCTCCCTGGATCAGCCATTGGTAGAACTCTTAGAGAAGGGTAAGCTCACCGTACAGCAGCGATCAGGGCAGCCAGCGGCGCGGCACGAGCCGGTAGCCCGCGTACAGCAGCGCGCCCACGCATGCCACGCGCAGCGACGCGCGCAGCACGCGCGTCGACAGCGACGGCGGCGGCACGCTAGCGAATGTCATTATCTTATTACCTACTGGCTACTACAATATGGCATCGGTTTTAAGCTATTTAAGTATCGCTCGGACATATTATACATGTAATAAATTGAGATGTTAGCTATCCTATCTTATAAGTTGGATCACACTGTACACGGTATGCAATTATAATTTAAAATCGGTTCAGTAGTTTAGGAGTCAATCGCGGACAAACAATGCGACACGTAATCCATATATTATAATTGCGAAAGTAACTCTGTCTGTCTGTATGTCTGTCTTTACATCACGCTAAAACTACTAGCTACTGAACCGATTAGAACGAAATTTGGTACAAAGATAGTCTAAAGCCTGGGGAAGGACAAAGGCTACATTTTTTTTTTATTAAATCAAACCGCTGAACCGATTGTAATGAAATTTGGTACACAGATGGTCTAGACTCTAGAGGCTGAGATAAAACATAGGCTACTTTTTAACTGGAAAAAAGGGTTATAAGGGGGGGTCGAAGTTTATATGAAAGTCCACGCGGACGGAGTCGCGGGCAACAGCTAGTTCATATATATGTATAGACAAATTAAATTAAAAAAATAATAATAATAAAGGTATGCTCACACAAGCAGCGGCGCGATGTCCTGCGGCGTGATCTTGCCCCAGTGCTCGGCGATGCCGGCCACGTGCCCGATGCCCACCACGCCCACCACGCGGCACGGCTCGCGCCCCGGCACTGTATAAGTCGATTAATTTCACTGTACTCTGCCTTTCGAACCGGTGGTAAATATTTTTTTTATACCATTTATTATAAAAGTGTTACTATATGTAGCTTAGGTGAATAAAGATATATTTGACTTTGTTTGTAATAAATTATATCACACTGTAACGAATTCAGACCAGTTAAGTCAGTTTTTAGTTCTAACTAGAACACGGTGCAACTTAGACCGCAGAGTCGCTAAACACCAGGCGACCTATGGTCAAGCACTCTCCTATTATTCATTTAAAAAGGAACTAACTGCATTTCTTTTAAATAAATAGGAATACCATTAAGTCTACCTTTTTTTGTTTCATTACCTAAATAAAATATTCTAAAATTTTCTTCCAACATAAGTTTTACACAAAACACAGTTCAAATAAATAAAAAAAAATTACATCCATGGATTAATCTATCTCGAACGAACTCGTTACATAAAATCGATTTATTCGTACGTTGCAATACTACGTAATGTATTATTAATGCGATAAAAATAATAATTCCAATAGACAAATTCTAGAACATTCCAGACTTACGTGTCTGCCACGCGGCAAGCTGCAACGCGTGACACAGATACATATCTCTCTCGACGACGAACACGCGCTTGAGCGCGGGGAACTCCTCCGCCATTTCTTCCAACATGTCATCTAGCATCTTCTTCTGTTTACATCTCTCCACCTCCTCAATGCTATAACGTTTCGACTACATATAATCTTGTCTATGGATAAAGTATCATCAAAAATGCAAACAGATTGTGATTAAAAATTAAGTTAGAAACTTGATACTAGACTAGATAAATTGGTTTAAAAAGGGACTCCTTGGAAAGCTTACAAAAAAAAATTAAAACACATGTTTGACTAATAGAGCTATGTGTTTTATAAATTGAATATTATCTATGCACACAGATTAAAAATTATATCAATACCTTATACTTTGATTAGATGTGAGCAGATGCCATATGAATCTGATAGTCTGTCCCCAGGACAACGAAGCTATAGCTCTATGTAATGTAATGTCTATGGCTCGGTCACCTAGCTGCACTATACAATTTGGAACTTTCTTTGCCTAAAAACCAAAATTAAATAAACTTATAATATGTATACTACAATTTTAAATATTGTCATAGACACCTATCTTGATACATCCACCTTTTTAATTTGAAGTAAAAGGTACATTTCTATCATACAACTGTTGTGTAAGTACACTTACACACACAATACACCAAAACTTCATTTATACTATTAGCACTTAACTCTAACTTATGCAACATCACAACACAGCTGTTTAAATGAAGCCCATTAATTTAAATGTGTATGGATTTTCTTGTTCTATAGGTATATTATGTAAACATATATAACTTACTTCTGCCATAGCTCTTCTAAATTCTCCACCAGGGGCCATTCCTAATTCTCTTGTGATATGTGCAGACATGTTCAACAACAATATGTACATAAGGCCATTAAATACTCCATTTTGAGCCATGGTTGCCCTAAATATAAAAAAAAAACAATATAATATTAACTATTCACCATTTACATCTAAAGAATAAAATTAAAATCATATTTACCTAATTTTCTTAATATTAATATTTTTAGCTTCCCTTAAAATTACTTCTTCGTCAAGTAATAAAATATTGGTTCTTTGCTCGCACAGTTCTACCATTACTATGTGAGGGGATACTTCTTGGATAACCTAAAAATAAATGTTATTGACTAAAAATAAATTTTATGTTATTTGCACTTATCATATCAATACTTCTAAAGTACTCAAAAATTAACACCCAAAATGCTAAAATTTAAAAGAGGAGAATCAAGTTTAAATGCAAAATTATACATGAGTCAATTAATGTAATGAAGATATTAAGAAGTATAATTATAATTAATTCCTTTCGCAAGTAGGATAGCAAACATAATAAGTAAATGAAAAACAATTTTAAGATTAAACTACATACTCTTGACACATCATCCTGAGATTGAATGCTAAAATGCGCTGTGCCAACCAGATACACTTTCCCACCATTTGGTGCATCCAATACAGTGACTGTACTCGGCAAGCCTTCTTTTAAATCTGGTGAGTTGCTTGAGCCTTGTTGAGGGCTTAAACTATCATTCAAAGATGGCTTTCCAACCTCTGTAGGGTAAAAAAAATATTTCTGTACTCTTTTGTTATAACTACAGCAAAACCTTCCAAAGTTGAAAGGTTAGGCACAAAATTTGGAGTGAGAGACAAGATTCTAAATTGGAAGGTTTTCAAACATATGGAGGTACAATTAATGTTAACATAAAATACAACTTGTTTTAAAAATATTCATCATAGCATAAAAGGCATTCCAATAATTATCTGTAAATTAGATAAGTATGTATACTGATATGACTATATATAATCTAATTAAAAAGTAATCGTAATGTATGTATATTATCAGTGCATTTATTCTTTTTAATAAGCATTCTAAAAACACAAAGCAATAATATAATAGTAATTTGTTCTCACCTTCTTTACTTTTATCTGTACTGGAATCAGGTAGATTGCCAGCTGATATAACTTCTTTTATATCAGGCTGTGTTGGGGTAATAAAAATATTTTTACCTAGAAAATATACCATAGATAAGTAAAATCACACTGGATGAATTTGTAAAACAATTATAAATCAGTATACTTTTTTTCCGGCCATTTCTTCGTTTAAGAACCATTGTAATGTTATATCACTTGTGTGTAAAGTTAGCTACTGATATACTTGAAATGGTTGAGAAGCCTTACACATGTCACATAAATTAACTTAATGGGCTTACATTTTATATAAGACCTTCAGAAATTCATGAATTTAGTGTTAAACATGTATCAAGTGCAGTGTGTTACAAATCGTAAATCTATACAAAACATTAAAAATAAGTTATAATATATCTATCTTAGTGGAAACAACAAAGCAGATTGCTTTTTTAAGAGTTAATTTCTATAATAAAATGAAAATGGTGTTATAATCAATAAGTTGTCAATAAAATATACTATAAATATGTACATACTACATAAATAGCATTCACCACTATTTCTTTTACCAACCCATTAAAAAGCACTTGAGTATTATGCCATCTGTTACAGTAAAGCATCGCTACAAAAAGGAAATTTGAAATCAGTCCAGTAGTTTATAAAGTTATTCAATGAAAACAACTGACAGTTCCTTTTTTCTTTATAATTATCATATTTAAAATGTAAAAGATTTCTCTAATATGATTTAAATATAAATAAAAACTCTCACTACAGTTGTAACATGAACACAGGAAGTGATCAATTGGAAAACTATATGTGTAAAACAATAACAGCTATCTTAATGGCAATGACCACAATATTATTTCAATCCTATCATAGTACTTAAATACTTATTTGATTGTGAACTGTAAAGAAGAATTACTTTTTTCAGTATCTGCATTATCATTTCTCATCATGTTATGTGCGTCACCTCCACCTTCCTCAGCTTTTAGAAACATTTGACATTCATTTACAATATCACACTTCACCCCTGTGGTGTTGGGCGACTGGTTTATTAATAATCTTTCTTTATCACCATCCGATTCCATCTTTTAATTAATCCTGGAATTAAGTCAAACTATATTAGTTAATTTATAGTTTGCGTAATTTAAGTCGTGGCTATGTTTGCATTTGCGCCTACGTGGACTGTTATTAATTCTGATCAATTATTCAAAAGAAAAACGAAAATCAAAACTTTTTAGACTAACAATACTTAAATCTTTTTACAACAATATTTACCACAATATACAATCATTTTCATTATAAATAATGCAAACAGCTTGTCATGATAACTTAGAAAAGTGGTTGTAAATTAATGTTACAGTTTTACTATGACGTTATTTATTAATTAAGTGTATAAAACTTTATAATGAATTAAAACTTTCACTTTACTGCTTAATAATGAAAAAAGTATAGGAATAAAATTCATCTATTACTTTACTTTTTCTGCAGCGATCCACACAGCGCAAACAATTTACAATTCAGTGACGGATTGACAGCAGGTGTATTGTGAAGTGTCAATTGTCAGCCAAACGGAAAGATAACTTTTTGGTAAGCTATAGACATTTTCATGTATTGTAAAAATAATATGTATTAGAAATATAAAAATGTTCGTATCAAACTAAGCTACATAAATCCTTACTTATAGGTTTATGTTACTTTAAAACAACTACTAGAAGTTCTGTGTACACTATACTTAATTTTTTAGTCTATGCAAAATTTAAATAATTTGTAGTCTGCATCAGCTGTTACATCATAGTGTGGATTCGGAATTTAAAGACTTTTCGATTTAGATTAAGAACGCGATCTTGGTTTTCCTGCCTACTTTGCCATAATTTTTTTCGACAAAGAAAAGCTCTAAAATGGGTGCCTGGAGGCAAGCCGGCTTAAAGTATGTATATATTTAAATAGGGTATATAAAACTATGCTTACTCTAAAGCTGCATTTCTTAACCATCTCGGTATCTTTTAGTTACATAAACTACTCAAATGTTGCCGCAAAGATCCTAAGGAGATCCTTGAAACCGCAACTCCGAACAGAAGCCATGCGTCGTGATGAGTCTCATGTCCGTATCACACCATGGGCTAATGGAAGGCCAGCTCGTAAGTTGTCACTCATTTTTTAATAATAAGTGTGATTATATTATTAAATACATCATCATTATCTTACATAGACATCAATATTTTCTTTTCGTTTTAAAATTTAAATATACATCGTATTTTGTTTTGCGTAGTTGTTTTATTCCTTATTTGAATTTCAGATGAAAAAGAATAAACCTCAGGTGTAAGTTAGGCTGAAAATGAATAAGTATTGAAATATTGTGTGCGTTTTGAAAAGTGTATGCCAAATGTAGCATGTAAATAACCAATACTTCTAGTTTTGATTTAATTAACACATTTTAGCATTTGTGTTTTTGTTTACAAAAATAGGTTTTTTTTTGTTTAAAATAAGAATGCCATTATGTATTATTTTTAAGTATTAACTATTAGATAAGAATGTTGCCCAAATGCTGTGATACTGTTTTGTGAAAATCAAATTGACTAACATGTTATGCCTTCCATTAAATAGAGGCCTAAATAATAATATTTTTTTCTTATTTCAGATCTTCAAAACGCTCCACCCAAGTAAAAACAAGATGATGGATCACTCTAATCACTGTACACACTAGTTAATTTATATCAATCAAGGTTATAAATGTTTTAAACCTATATGTTGTTATTATTATAGTTTTAAAAACTTATCTTTTATTTTATGGATTCTAATTCAATTAAATTTGAAACCCCTTTTACTACAATAGTATGGTTAGTAAAGCCATTTGTTTTTACAGAAGTAGGCAAAAAAATCAAACATAGCTAACTTCCTATTTAGATGTAAACAACCTAATACTAAAACGATTCAAACAAAGAAATCCTGTTTTATTTGGATAATTCTTTTAATCTTGTAAATTTAACATATATCCTTGATTCCTTAACTTTATCTCCAATATTTTCTCCTAGAGGAGTTATTGGATCAATATCAGAAACACTAAAGTTTGGATATGAATATCCCTTATTAATTTTTTCAATACCATTCCATGCTATCATTATTCCATTATCTGTGCATAATTTATGTGGTGGTCTAAGCACATTGAATCCTTTTTGCTCTCCTAATAATTTTAAATAATTAAAAATATAATTGTTGCAGGCAACTCCTCCAGATACCACTAACTTTTTATTTGATTTAAGAAGGTGATTATACTTTTCACAAAATAGCATAGCTCTTTCTGTTCTATGTAATATATGTCTCGCAACAGCTGCTTGAAAGCTGGCACATAAATCATTTACTTCTGGTATAATTTCATCAGCTTGTATGTTATGTTCTAATTCCTTTTTGAGTAACTGGCGTATTAATGCATCTTTTAATCCACTAAAACTAAAATTGCAATCTCTTACTTTATGCAAAGGTAGTGAAAAATCAAATGAGTCTTTATTATTTGATTTCTCTGCAGCTAATTCCACAGCTTTACCGCCACATACCTGGGAATACTCTGGTATATTCCTCAATTTCATCCTTCTTGCAACTTTATCTAGAATTTCACCTGGTGCATTGTCTAAAGTTTCACCAAGTAAGTAGAAATTATCAATATCTGTAACTAGAGCCAATAAACAGTGTCCACCTGATATTAATAATGTAAGAAAAGGAAATTCTATTTCATGACACATTCGGGGCACAAGTGCATGAGCTTCCATGTGGTGAATTGGTATAATAGGTTTCTTATAAATTTTTGATAAATATATGGCATATTTTACACCTATTTGTAGACTAAAGAATAATCCAGGTTTTGAAGTAACTGCTATTGCATCTATGTCTTTTATTTGTAGTTGAGCTTTTTGTAGTGTCTCCTTTACTGCCAATTCTATATTGTCACTATGCAGATCCCTAGCAATCAAAGGATTAACACCACCATACCTCAAATGAGTAACATTTTGTGAAAATAATGATTCCCCTAGTATTTCACCATTGGAATTTAAAATAGCAACTCCAGTATCATCACAAGATGTTTCTATTCCAAGAACTATACTGTGACTACTTCCCTTTCGAAATGAAGGGAATTGAATATGTCTTTTACAATTCAGCATTCTGGTTATATACTTCATCCCAAAAAACCACATGGTTAAAGGTATCACTTTAAAAATAATTTTGTGTTAGTTCCAAGGTGGGTATATATAACATTAATTATACTAGTCATGAAACTTCTTCAAATAATAGGTACATTTTTGACTTATTACATCATCATCAACGCTATATTCATGGTGTATTAAAATTATCGTTTGATGTTTAGCTTATAAGTTATAACTAATTTCAACACATAACCTCCCTAAACTTTCACACTTAATTAAAATTATGTATTTTTATCATTATATTTTATAATTTCTAATGTTATGTCGGTATTAGGCCAATAATAATTTCAGTGTATGCGTATTTGTGCACGCAGTAATATTTGGTAAATACCTATAAAAATATAATAATATATTTAAGTATTAATATAGGAAATAATGGATAAAATATAACGTTCAAATTTCAACATTCATTTCCATAATCCACATTGTCCATTTATTTACTGTTTACACGTGACCTAACAACTGACAACTGACAAGTGACAACTGTGACATCAATTTAAGGTGGGTCACTCACCCGTGAGTGTAAAAAGATCTATCCACTAATTGCCATAGCTGAAAAAAAAAGATATCTGTCAATGAAGAAGCACTATAAAATGTATAAGCAAAAAAATGTATAAGAAATTATGGGTATTTTTTTCATTAAAATAGGATACAATACATAAGGAATGAACGCGTCAGTTTGAACGCTAATCAAAACTTGTCAAACAAATAAATAATTATAGTCAAATGTCAAATAATTAAATAAATACAGTTTTAAATGTGCAAATTACACGTGAAATGTGATTCTATCTTGTTTCTTCGAAATTCCAGCAGCATTTTTGCAGGAAGGATCGACACAAGATGGCATTTTCGAATTAATATTATTTAGGAACAAAACGTCATGACGCGGTAAGTGTCAAAGAGCAATTAATCAAAAAATTCGTGCCGGTAATCCGGTCAGGTGTAGTAAAAGATTCCATACCAAATGCCGCGATGACGGCTTCTGGGTTTTTCTGTATTCTGAGGGTACTACCTATCCACACATTGACATTGGCAAAATTGTGGCAACACAGAGCTGCTGTCATACGCAAAAATTGAATAAATATTTTATTAGTGTAAATAAAAAGATTGTTCCGCCGCAACCGCCGAACAAGCGCCTCGCCTCATCGACCAAAATCTTATTTGTACATTACAAATAAGATTTTACCACCACTATTTAATAAAGTATTTTTAGGTATGATTTATTGTTGAATAAAAAACGTCAGTTTCGATTTTATTTATGAGTACCAGCCCTTATAGAGTCATACCACAGATACATGTATTTTAATTTATGTGAATATTTGATATTCGGTAATCGGTAGTACTTCACTACTGTCCAAAGAGTAACGTTTTTTAACTACTGACTTGAGACTTCTCTGTTGGTGCCAGTCTAGTTGAAATCTATTAGTTTTTTGTTAAATTTTCAATTATTTAAATGTTGAGGTAATCAAGTTCTGCATTGATTTATTTTTTATAAATAGTTTACTCCTTAAATAGTTCCACAAATTAAAAATATAAGTTGTGATTTGGGGTTAAAATCCATCGTATATATTACTAGTTTTCGTTTAAGTTTTTGTAGTAGTGTAGTGTATTTTTTGTGATACGACTTATAATAATTTATACATATATTATATTAACCTTTTAGTACAAGCTGTCGTAACAAAAGCCTGGAAAATTGAATAAAATGTATTATTTTTTAAACAGGATATATTTTTATAAAAGAAAACGAAATTATTTAATAAAATAAAATTATTTAGTAATACAAACAATAATGGACTAATAATATGTTAATTTGGTACTATATAAACAGTATTATTTTTAGGATTATATGACCACAAAAGGAAGTTGACACATTAAAATGTTTTGGTTAAGTGTTTTAAAGCAATCAACACTAGTGCACTTATGTTTTGCAATATCCTACTTCACTTCAGGACTAATTCTAAACTTCGTGCAAGCTATATTATACTTTGGACTTCGCCCATTCAATAAAACGTTGTATAGAAAAATAAATTACTACCTTTCATACTCATTTGCTTGTCGTAAGTACATTCAATATATGATTTTTATTGACTATTATGTTAATTTTATAGTATTTGCATGAATTCTTTTGCAGAATTGGTGTTTATGTCAGAATGGTGGGCTGGAACGAAAATGTCAATTTATGTAAAGAAAGATGAATACGATAAATATTATGGCAAAGAGCATGGTTATCTTATTATGAATCACAGTTATGAAATAGACTGGCTTATGGGGTGGCAATTCTGTGATGGTATTCAAGTATTAGGGGTAAGTTATTATTATTCTTATTCTTGTCGATTTGAGATTTTACCATTAATGTTCCTTTTGTGATATTGAACATTCATATAGTATAGTACTATATGAATGTTATGTGTCTATAAATAAAGTGACATGAATTAATTGAATGAATTTTACACAGTATGTTTCTATCCACATGTCAATCGTGTTGAGACATAGACTAACAGTTTTTTACAAACACATATAAACTTGTTTTTTTGATAAAATTTCTCTATAATTCAAATAAGATTGTGTGATGAAGTTTTGGAAATTATGTTATAGGTTGAATACCTCTGCTAATAAAAAGTATTGTAATATACCTTTATATTACACTAAAAACTGTTTAATATATATCAAACACGCAAAAATTTACAACTAGATGGTATTTTTTACATATGTTTTGATTGATAATATAAATTTTGACTTTGATTTAACCTTATAAAGTTTATTTATCATACCTGATAGTTATCTTTAATAATAAATATACCTTGTACATATTATCAGATGAAATAATTGTAAATGTCAGAAATTATTAATATTTTGTTTCACTATTATTTTCTATTTGTATATTAAAAAACCATAAAGAAGAATAGTATAAATTAGAGTTTGTACAAATATTTTTATTTAAAACTTATACCACATGTTACACAAAGAAGTGAGATCTAAATGGGTGCCAAGTTCAATGGCCAGTCCTGAAATTTATTTATAAGTAATAGTATAAAATATCATATCTTTTTATAACATGAGATAAAGTATTGTAGCCTAAGGTCTGTCTTGGCTAGTTTTCATATATGAAATATAGCTTTTGCTAGTTCTAAACATACAAGTATTGGTTGGTTGCTATTTTATAATTCCGAAAATTTGGATTGTTGGTAAAAACTAGCGATCGAACATAATAATTCGTTGGTAAGTTTATAAAAACTAGCTAAGACAGACCTTAGGCTACAATACATTATCTTATGTTATAAGAACATATGATATCTTATATTGTTACTTATAAATAAATTTCAGGACTGGCCATTGAACTTGGCACCCATTTAGATCTCACTTCTTTTGTTGTTGAAGTCAACAACCAAGGCATTTATCATAATATTGAACTTGGCTCTCATTTCACATATATATGTTTTTGATTGGATTTATTGTTACTATGAAGTGGTTGATTACAGAATGATATATTAAGTATCCCTCATTATATTATACTATAATATATTTTATAAGATGGACGTGTTTCTTGGTTTCACTTAACCTGATCTGTTTATTATTCAAGATTTTTTATGGTATATATCAGATATAATCAATAACTTAAATTTATCAAAGTAGATAAACACGAAATCTTTACCCATTTATATTATGTTAGTATTGAATACATATGAAAAACTTATATTTCATATCTCATTCTTTTTATGAATGTCTTTATCTCGCATTCCATTATACCTAGAACAGCGAAATGTTACGAAACTTCAGCATACTGTTGAGATCCTTTTAACATTCTCTGCTATATACCTACCAAAGTTTCATTAGCTAAATCGTACATTCTAGGCATATCACATATTCCTTTCTAATAGTAATAGGACACGAGATATAAGACCATAGTCGTATGAGGTGATTATCACCTTTATGCTTCAGTAATGACCCTGTACTAACCTACAGTGTATTCTCTATATAATTATGATTATGTAATCTTATATAAGACGACGATATCATCTTGTGATAAGAGCATATCGCTATAATTTCTTATTACATAAATTTGTTTCTAACTACTGTTATTCTTTTATTAAGATTAATTTTATAGACGCGTAATATAAGAACCAAGAACCTCGGGGAGCGTTTTTTGATTAAAAAAATCCATTTAATACAAGAAAGTTTCTTGTTAGAGGGAAGCTATTTCGAGTGTTTTATGATCCATACATTGAGTTTTTTTTGTGAGGACAAAATCTTTCGGATACCCGTTCCCCCGGGGCGAACGCGGTTAAGTCGGACTCACACGCTCAAAAACGTGCAGACACCGACTAAAACTCCTCTGTATAGGATTGATACCTATATTAAGTAAATAAGTAAATGCGAAAGTTAAGATGCAATAAACCATGAATGCTTATTACTCTTGCACGCAATAACTACTGATTGGACTTAACTAAAGTTTTTAAAGTTAATTTCACAAAAACAAAAAGTACCGCGGGGTACGGCACGGTAATATACATTTAATATTTAGTATATAATATAATAGTTGTCTACAAGTGATCACGCTTCAGTAATAATCCCGCCGAGTCACAATGTATGGAAGCATAGTGTAATTTACGATATGTTTAATAAATAAATAAAATATTTATTGTTATGCTGTCAAATACATTCGGTGTTTTAACAAGGCATCTATAATTAATAATTATTATTCTTTTGATACGCGCCTTTATATCAAAAGTCTGGTAGATAATCAATTAATTGTAGTTTACAACCAAGCCATCGCGCCACATTTAATGACTTTGATTATGTCAGTAGATTATTGGATTAAGAAGTATTCGGATCCAAAAAGACTTAAATGTTGATTTAGTATGTAGTAGGTACTTAAATTAAAAAATATGCTTTTTTATAACATAAGCCTTTTTGTGCCTCCGACCTCGAGCGTGTCCACTACGTCATAATATTTAACTAAAAATACATACATAGAAACATAATATATCTTGTTAAATATTTTGTCTACGTGTAGTTGAAGTGTAAAATTTAATATTTATATGCACATCTTTATTATCAATTAATTATTTTCGTGCAGTTTATTTACGAATACATAATACTTTTATGTCTATGTTTATCAAGGTTTTAATAAAACCTAATATAAAATGTATTAATAATTATATTTAACAAAATGTATGCATTTCAACATCGCATTTTGAAATCAATACGGTGCGTTAAGCATAATTATATGCGTTTGAAAATATAATTAATTATTTCAGAATTGCAAAGCATATGCAAAAAAGTCAATTCAATACATGCCTCCAATCGGTTGGATGTGGAAATTTTCCGAGTTCGTATTTTTAGAACGTTCGTTCGAAAAAGATAAGGAGATTATTAAGCAACAGATCGAAAAAATATGCGAATATCCGGATCCAGTATGGGTAAGGATATCAAATTTTGAACGATAATATAAAGAAAAAACAAAGGCATTAAATACTCTTTTGATATTTGCAGCTACTATTAACCCCAGAAGGAACACGGTTCACGGAAAATAAGCATGAAGCTTCATTGAAATTTGCCAAGGAAAAGAATTTACCGTTGCTCAAGCATCATTTGACTCCACGCACAAAAGGTTTTACAACAAGCTTGCAACACTTCAGGGGAAAAATACCGGTTATTTATAATATTCAGCTTGCCTTCGAGAAAGATAGTAAGGTAAGTTTAATTAGGCTTAAATTTTTAATTGACTTTTTTATCTTTTGACTTATAGATAACATTTTTTAATTATTTCACGTAACGATGAATCACTAAAGTAGCTGTTTGATGACTTTGATGGTATGCTTCATTTTACTTATTTGGGAACGTTAATTGCACCATTATCGTCTTGTCGACAACATGTATGGTACTATGCCGTGTACGTGGAGGATATTTTTTTAAATTTGATAAAACAAGTTTCCTTAAATTAATTAAACAACAACGAGAAAAAAAGTCATAGTCGTTTATTAAAACTTACCTACATAAATTAAAAGATGCGTAAATAGGAAATGAGATAATAAAAAATCTATAAAACAACTTACGTTACTATCTCTAATTACTTATATCTATAATTGAGATTACAATTTGGCTGTGTAATTTTGATATGATTAAAGATATTTTATCGTACGAAGTAACTGAGAATTACTACGCGGAAATATAATGATTTATGTGTTAATTTTTTGTATACGAGGTACAGGTTTGATTTTATTGTAATACTAGTTGCGTGTCGCGGTTTTTGCCGCGTAGATTTCGTTCCCGTACTAACACTGGTATAAAAAAGTATTCCATCTGTTTCTATGGTGTTAACTATCTGTATGCCGAACACCAATCAAACCCATTCAGTAATTTTAGCAACAGTTTTGTGTATAAGTGCGACAAACATCCTCACAAACCTTCGCCTTTATTACATAAGTACTTAGGTAGTATTTAGTTTACGAATTTAAGGATATAACAAGTTGTGATATAACTTGTGATTCACAAGATGCGTATTATTATAAGTAGTCTTATAATCACGTTAACCCATAAATGACCAGTGGAAATTTTATTTCATTCATTATCACAAAATATAAAGATAACTTGTATCGTAGGTACCGCGAACCAACATTTACTAAAAATAAAACTAAAGAGTAATTTTTCGACGTGGATTGCTGATAAAATTACCTAATTAGTAATGAAAAAAAAAACCATTGGCAAAAAAAGTATTACGCAACATGTTGCCAAATTTTGTAGATCTCATATCCTCGGAATATACGTATGAAAAGTAGAAAATAAAACCGATTATATTTAACGTAATTTCTGCATATAATTTAAAGGATTTTTGTTTTCTTTTTGTGATTAGAAACATTTTTATAGGGGTCCGAAAAACGAGTATCGGAACCCTTATAGTTTCGCCGTGCATGTTTCGATAACTTTGTTAGCTTTAGGAGTTATAGGAGTAAAAATCACTTTCTTGGAAAGCTCAAAAAACCGTTTTCTTAATGTACGTTTTATTATGGATGACTTCGGCAACATTTTTTTATGAGTGGTGTACACACATTTGGCTGATTATTTATTTGAATATAATACATATATTATGTTAATAGCTGACCCGACCCAACTTCGACACGCCGTACCATGTGTAAACATTCTTGTAACCTTGTCCTCTACACATCTAAGAGCCAACCGCGTACTTCAAGAAATATTCTAAATTTAAAATTATCGAAATTGGTTTGGCTAGTCACGAGTTACGCTCACCAACAAAATGGCGATTAATTTAAATATTATATTAAAAATTCGATGTGTGTTCATCAGGTTCCGCCTACTTTAATGAGTATGTTGTATGGCAAGCCCGTTCACGCACACCTGTATATCGAGAGGATACCAGTCGAAAAAATCCCGGAGGGCGAAGCTGAAAGCGCCAAATGGTTGCATGACCTCTTCGTTGTTAAGGTAACTTTTTTTTACAGAGCAAAAATCCCATGACGGATATTACATAAAAAATAACGTATATTATGCCGATGGATGTGTCTTTAATTTAAATGTGATCAAACAAATTTTATTTCATAGTATATAAAACACAAAGTAACAAATAATAATAATAATATAACATACGAATCATTACAATAGTATCATCGTATTAAATACTACATACGATGATACTAATGTAATGATTCGTAATTTAACTTGCAATTACATTTTCTTTGTCCGTCTCCACAAAGCGACCTTCTAGCTAAACTGCTCATGACGTCAAAATCCTCAAGACAACGCAACATTAGATTTACATAATTCCTAATATGTACTTACTGATGAATTATTTATATTAAGGGTTATTTATAGATATTGTTTACTTTTGAATTGTATATCTTTAATATTAATTATAATAATGCATATTTTTTTCCATAATAAATAGGTGTATAATACAGTAGCTATTTAGGATCTACACATATTACTAGGTTAAAAGAATTCACAATTAAAATTTGTATTCTTTACAGGACAAAATGATGGAATCTTTCCGTAATACAGGGGACTTTTTCCAAGAATCTGGTGTGGGGAGAGTAGAACCTTTCTTCCGGCCTCGTCGCATATACTCTCTATTGAACACCGTGGGTTGGGCGATCGTCACTTTGACCCCTATGCTTTATTATCTAATGGGGCTTCTTTTTAGTGGAAAACTCATGTATTTCTCCATCGGAGGAGCCATTGTCGCCGCCTGTAAGTTATACATTTTTTATCTATTATACTATAATGTGATTTTTTTTTATTCATTACATATTTGTGTTATTTCAAATGTTATATACCAACATCTTACAAAAGATTCATTAGTGTATGACTCATATTACAAATGGATATTATACCTACAACGAAAAAAATGTCTTGTACATTATTCAATATTTAAAAAGTCTTTTTGTAAATTATTCTAATTGATAAAAATTAGTATAGTACAAGGGAACTGGTAACAAGGAACGAAGATATATTATCAGGGCAAATGTTCTCATAAATGTCAATTATATTGTAATTTGTGCTTAAGTATCTGATAAGAAATCAGCATTACTGTTAATATTTAATTAATTGGTCCCAACGATTTATTGAAAACATAAAACATGAGAATGAGAAGTAAATTAAAGTATCTTCGATTTTTATTTTACAGTTTACATCCTACTTCAAAAATCAATTGGAATGTCCCAAATTAGCCATGGATCTTCCTATGGAACGGAAAAAAAGTAGCAGTAACCAACACAATAACTTGTAGACAAAGTGTACTATTTTTTATATTTTGAAATTGACAGAAGTACATACTTCATATACTTTGTATGATACTTGACAATGTGAAACTATTTATGTTGTTGTTGTACATTTGTTTTATACTTATTTTTACAAAACTACATAAAAATAGCAAAGCTTTATAGTTGTATCCAAAAAAACTACTTATTTCCTTTTAATCTCATAGAAAGTAAATTCTATTTTCACACTTGTTAAGACATAAGCAGATCTAAATTTTGAAATGTTGTTATATAATATATTTTTTCACAATACATTTTTTACCTTATCTATTGTAAACGTTAACAACATAATATATTTTTGAAAATAGTGCCCTCTTGTGGCAACAACCTATTAGTTTAATATGTGATACTGTACGAACACAGTAGTAATTAATGAGATTTTCCTAGATATGATTTTTTAAAAGATAAGAAAAAATTATATAGGTTGTGTGCAACAATATATTGGGATTAATTCGGGCGCTCAAATAAGACAGGAAGTTTATATGCAATTTTTTTTATATCATTTTGTAAACGCAACAATTTTTTATTAACTTTGCATTGTGTGAAAATATTTATGAAACTTGATACTTTTGAATAATATGCATTCAATAGTGTGTGCCTATGAGTGCCGTTTTTCAAACGATTAGTTAGTTCATTACCAAAAATAAGTAAGTAATATTTTGTACAAAAAAAACTATAATGTTTAAGAAGACAAACTAATTACTATATTTAAGTGTGAGTATAGAGTAACCTTTACTGAAAAATGGCACTATGGTGATGGTTTTAATAAATCTGTGGTTCTGTTTTCATAAATTGAATACTTACATGTGCTAATGGCTTAACATAATTTAGGGATGTAGGTACGATATATTTTACAATATGTATTAATAATGTGACACTATAATTGAGCACAAAATTTACATGATTTATGTGCAATGCTTTTTTCGTGTGATATTAAACTACCCTCAATATTTTTAGATTTTTCTTTTGTTTTATATTTGTTTCTATATTGTGTTATTTTTTTAAAATAGAATTAGTTGTGTATGGCAATACTTTGTTTTGAAATATTTGGTAAATGATTTGTATGAATAATGTATATTTTTTGCTGTGTATTTTCTTTCTAATTTGTTAAAAGTATTATTTCAAAATTAAAATTGCATCCACAAATTGTTTGCCTTATAATAATGGAGTTAGTGGTAATTAGGTACAGAATATTTGTGTAACCTTGTTTTGCAATTATTGTTCATGTAGTCAGTTTTACTAAAACCTTCCCAAAAACTGTTGTGTTTTATTTATATTAATTAATGAAAATTACTAGCTCCAAGGTAGAACAATGATTTGTACAGCATACTGGACAAAATGATTCACCAATAATTTCTTAACCAATATACTTATATATTACACACTATAAATATTAATAATATTGAACAGTACCTTATTTATATTTAGATACTGGGACTATAGAAGTCTTGTACAAGGACAACAAATACAGGATAATAAAAGTTTAAAGATAACTAACATTTCATTTAAAAATAACATTTATTAAAACTTATTTTAAATATAACTTATACATGTGGAATATCCATTTTGCTCAGTCTTAATATAAAGTCTAGGAGATACATTTGGACTTTAATTTCTATTGGCTTAGTGGTAACAAAAAATCCAGGCACCCCAGCTTTTTCTAATGTATCCTGTTGATCACTGACCTATAATTTCAAATTAATTACAGATTTTCAAATAACTAATATACCATAAAGGAAAATATAAATAAGTACAAGACTATAGTTATACTAATTATGTGCCAGTTCATAGAATAAAATACTTCCCTCCTCACCTTTTGGTCTAACTGAATGACTAATTTCATATCAGTTTGCCTAAGTTCTTCTTTATGTCTTTTTAACAATACATGCCTTTGAACTTCTTGCTCCTCAGGTGTTAGATTTGAGTTGACCAGGTTTTGAATTTCAGCTGAGAACATAAATTTTATACTTTTATTTTAGTTTAAAGCAGAATTATAATTATTTATTCATGTCATAGAAAACCGATATGTATACTAACTTGTATGTTTGTTGATGATTTGCAATCGCTGCTGAAATAAATGCTTTTCAGTGACATGTTGAATTTCCATGAGGCCCTTAACTATTTCAAAAACAGTATCATTTAAGAGACAATTTGCCAGGCCAGAAAGTAATTCTATAGGTACTCTCATTTGGTACTTACTGTAAAATACATACACATTCAATCAATATTTTATTTTAATTTTAAGAGTTAATAAAATAGTTGAGTTTTACTTTTAAATAAAGTAAAAAGAAGTTGACAAAATACTTATTTAACCACATTTAAATTAAACTATTGAATAATATTTAGTTTCGGTCAACCTAAGTGCCTGACTACTTACGGTGGCAGTTCTCTTGCCATGTCTTGGAGTTGTTCAAGAAGAAAATACAATTTTCTTTGTAAAGCCTCTGGGGTTGGTTCAACAATATCCATTGTTGATATTTTTTAAACAATATGATTTCAAACCATGGAATTTTATACGAATAACAATATGAGACATTTTTGATTTGTCATAATTTTTTTTGAGAACCCTTGTCAGGGTAAATTGATAAGATTGTCGGAAAGGCGTCTAGACTTAAATATACTTGATTAATTACCCATTATAAAAATAATTATAAAAAAACAATTATATGCATGTGAAAACAAACAAATAATGTTTATGTCAAACCATCAACTGTCAATTTAACATCTTACCTAAATTTGATGTCAAACTGTACTCTGTAGGTATAAAAGTGTAAAACATAATAATTTAAAAGTATTCATCGAAAACCATACCAAATAAAATAATTGATGCTACTGTCAATTATGTTCATTATTTTCAGGGCAATGCTTTTATTGAAAAAAGTATAAAGTTGGGGTTTTTGAGAGAATAATATTTTTGGACACAACTAGTGAATAATAAAACTACAACCAAACATTATATTCCATATCTTGATGTATAAAAATCAATGGGTTTTTGTCAATTGTCAGTGAATCAATGCACAACATTATTTTAATAACACTCTGTTGAGTCTGTTTGTAAATAAAACGTCTGTATTAAAATAATCATGACAGTTGACGTAAATTTTATTAAATTCATCGTATTGTTTTTATTTTGATAAAATTTATTTACTTTTGAAGTTGCAGCCCCCAAAACAGACAATTTAATTAATTTGTGTGGACATTATCTATTAGAAAAATGCTGATGTTTTTTACTGTTTTATTACTTCCATATTCTTTGGTAGGGGCTGATTTAAGACTTGATCTCACTTCTTCATTGTAAGAATTTGTTTAATATTATTTTAAGGTAATCACCTGAACCTCTTATATCATTTTTCAACTTTTTTCTTTCAGGAAACACAAAATGGAAGGATATTTCAGTCCATTTCCAGAAGAATGTTACACTATACTGACTGCTTTTGGAGAATCTGCTTCCAATTTTACGTTTTGTTCGATAATCAATGCAAGGCCTATTAGATTATGTGAAAATTGCGTTCAACATTATGTTAGTTTCCATGAAAAATACAAACAACTGTTAAATACTGTTGTGAATGGGACATCATGTGGATCTATTTTTATGTCACAGGATAGACTAAATACTGTAAGACAGTACCATGATGGATTGTTGGGTATTTGGAATACAGGAAATTGCCATGGTAAGTAAAATTAGTTTTATAAGCAATAAAGAACTTTTATAAAATGACAATAAAATTTTCTTAAAAAGCAAAAACAAAATGGTAGACTTAGATTATTAAATACCTAATTTATATATGTTACAGATTGTTTCTTGTGGCCTAATGAAACTGTAGTTATCAAAAATAGTACAACCAAGTTCTATGAAAAGTTCAACAGTACTATGGAGTGTATTGTGAACAATATGGGCCCCGATACCAATGTTGTATGTGAGAAATGCATGCAAAAGTATATTGAATTAGATGAATTTTACAAAAGTTTGAGCAAAGATAAAATAGGAGTTGATAGTGTTTGCATGGATATTGTGGATTCTGTAAGTGTATGAGTTTTTATTTTTTTCTATATTAACCAAGGTTCATGGTTTCTTGACTGTGTTAAGACAACCAGATACCGTAATTCTTAATTCAAATTTGGAGTGCTTATTGCCTTTGTCTATTTTACTTTTAAAGTTATGTGCTAATAGGTAGTTAAAGAATATCCTAAGATTATAGTATTCTTAATTGAAGCAGCTCTGTTATATAAATGTATGTGTTATTAAATGGTTATTATATAATTACAGATGAACACAACAAGGTCAATTTGGAGTAAAACTTTAAATTGTTGCCATCTTAGAGAAACACCAGAAATTGTTTTTCTATGCTTTACTGGTATTATATCATTTTTGCCAGTAATATTTTATGTTGCATTGAGATATTGTGCTCCAATAAAAGACTTACCCAATGTATTGAAGCGTAAGTATTTTATTAAATATTTCACATAGGGAATTATGTCAACTACAGAAAATGGGTACATGTGTTTATAAATATAAAACATTGAAACCTTTACGAGATTGCAGGACTGATCTTAATATTTAGTATTTACCTATAATTCAATCAACATAAAATAATAAATAATAAAGTCAATTTAAATATATTTTGATGGGTTCTTAATAGCCGATTTACTTCTAAGTTTGCATTGGTTTTAAATGGGGTTCAAAATTGGTCACAGCTAGTATTAATTGTTAAATAAAACATTAAGTACACTAACAATGTATTTATTTATTACACAGTAAGAAATTCTTCTCATTTTGATTGTGCCAATAAATTGTTTTCAGAATCAAGGTTCAAGCAATCATTTATCAGATCAATGGAGAGTAGAAGGAGTAGCTAACAAAAGTCACATTCTTTCAACTTCTACACTATTATTTAAGTACTATAGTGTAATTTATTAAAGAGAGAAAAATGTATAATTATTGTTTATAATTAAATGTTAAATTTATCTTTGTCTGGCCTTTTTATTATTGTTCTTCTTAACATTACTGTTACTACTGCTGTTTGTCAACTTGTGTTTGAGAGAGTTTGGTGTCATGTCTCCTTTATTTATGAGGCCAATACTATCTTTATCTTTGGGGGTACCTGGTCGACTGTCTAGTCCCATTCCCGATAACATCTTAGAGTCTGCCGTAAATGACTTCTGTAGCAAACCACTAGTAACTAGTTTTGAAGTAGGAGTTTGTTTTAACATTGATGATGAGAGGCTCTTGTCAAGATTTCCGTTAGTTTGTTGTTTTCCAGAGGGTTTGGAGGCTAAACTTTCAGTAGAGCCATGAATAGTTGTATGGTTCAAAGTTCCAATACTAAGGCCTGTGCTTATTTGGGTGTCTGAAGAATCTTCATTTGTTTGTGATTCAGTTTCACTGTTCCTTTCATCTAAAATTATAAGAATTATTAGTAAGTATATTTGAATATTTGTAAATGAGTAAGAATACAATATATCTTTCACTAACTTTTGGTTTCTGCTGCATCAACCAATCCACTAACAGCCTGCAAATAAGTAAGAAGTATTAAGTTTTTAATAAATCATAAAAAAATCAGTAAATTACATTGATAACGTACAGCCATAGAGGTAATAGATGATTTTGAAAACAGCCTTTCCGCTTCTTTGAATTTTCTATTGCGTTTATCAGCTTTCGAATTTGTACTTTTATTTGTAGTAAGGTATCTATCCCAACCTCTAATTATATTGCCATATAGTTGAGTATCTTCCAAATATGAACCTTCAAAGGCATAAATTTGCCTCTCTAGATTAGCCAATGTTTCCTGTAATTTTAAATGTTACAATGACTTAATTCTGTTTTATAGTACTCTTTATATACTGAATAAAGCTTTGAAATGATTATAAAGGAGGTGGAAATAATGTTATTGGCACTACAAAAATATATATTTACAGCAACTTCAGCCTTTCTTTTAACCAATTCAGCTAACTCCGCTCTAGTGTCAGCGACGGATTGCGATGGTTTCGTCGCCATATTGAGGCTTTTGGATTTAACACTTTGCGTTTCACTCGCAGGGCTTTGCGGAGACACAACCATTTTGATGTTATTCCTTTTTATGTAATAGCACAATTTCAAAACAAAGTGGGGTATTAAATTATTGTTTTGTATTTGTATTTATTTTATCATACAGCACTGAGCACAGAGTGACGCCTAAAGTCTTAACTCAATGTCAATCTGACATAATGACATGACAATTGACAATTGACATAATTAAACAGGGCTGCCAAAGTTAAAAAAAAATATTCAGATGATCAGATCAATAGTCTATTTAAATATTAAAATACAGCAAGGATAAAAATGTTATTACTTTAATCGCTTTGTAAAATATTTATATGAACATATTTTTAGATATATTTGACATTGAAAGTGTTGAGTGACGGAACGCAGATGTTTGATGTTTATAAAATAATAATAATATTATAAGTTTATTATCACTTATCAGTTATACTTGAGTCTTGACACTTATTGAGTTATTGACATTCATAATTCATATGAGCTATAATTAAAATAGCTCAGGTTTTTATTCATTATTCTAGTAAAATTCCATTTTCTACCGAATAATTGAAACATATACTATAATGAGAACAAAGTATGGATTGTTTAAACACAGTGTGTTCTTATTACTTACGGTAATTTAATATTAAAGCAATAAGTTTTCCTTAAGGAAAATCTTATAAAAGAAAGTTTATTTTATAATACACTTACATAATAAAAAAAAATAAAATGTCTACAATATACATTCCTCGTGTAACACAGGTAAAGCAAATTATTATGGTGTAGGACATTCATTTGTTGTTTGGTTTTACTATCATAATTATATATGTGTTATAGTTGGATTCTCTGCAATTGGATGAGGAATTAGAAGATTTATTTAAAAATATTCTTTTTCAAGCTACAAAGTTTTTGGAGGTAAATCTTTTAATAATTTTGATTACAAATTTTAATAAAGAAATTGTATTTCTGGAGTATTAATTGATTACATAAAATGTAAAGTTATTGGTTTGGGTTATTATAAATTTTTAAAACATTTAAAATAGTGTCCTGTGTTATTAATCATAGTACTATAAATATTTTCAGCCAGGAATACTTCAGCCATTGCTTCCTGAACTGGAACTGTTAATAAGAACCTGGATTTTTAAATATTCCATTTATGATAAAAAATGTACTTTCGGTCAAGAGATGCTGTCTTTAAAGTATAAGACTGACAATTTTTCAGAGAGAAAATTGTATTGGTACTATGGATACACAATTGGCCTTAAATATTTAAAAGAAAGAGCTTTGTATAGTTTCACATCAAACACAAAGGTACAAAATGTGATAAGTAAGTTGGAAACATTTCAATTAGTTGGTGATATATTTAATTTTCTCCGCTTCATACAAAGTGGGAAACATCCAGCCTTCATTGATTTTATTCTGGGCTTGGAATTATCAGCCGACAAAGTTGTGAGGGAGGACTTGACTGATTTGTCATGGACAAGAGAACTTTTGTGGCATAACAGCATTGTAAGTTTTTACTTATATTTTATTAAAATAATATGAGGCAGAACATACACAAATTGTTACAGTTTTGTAGTGACTCATTACTATTGTAAAGTTAAAATATTTATACGGTATCTTCTATCCCACTTGCCATAACAAAAGCTCTGCTTAGCATGGGACTAGATGGCGCTGTGTATCATGAAGATTCTTCTGTTAAAAATATTTTTTGTTAGAATGTATAGTCTCACAATTCTAATGGCAATACTATTTTAAAAATATCCTAAAAATATTGTCACAAGTAATTGACGAACATTTTTGTATAGGCTTAAAGTTTTAATATTTGTAAATTATTTTCTAGGAATTATTTGGAACGCTTTTGTCATTGGTAAATATGTTTGGATTGAGACAGAAAATGTCCAAAGTTTTAAAGTACATGTGGTGGAGAAGTCATATACATTCTAATACAGCTTCAAAGCAAGCAACAATGACAATTAACACAACTTGTGCGTCTTGTTCTGAGAGGCCGGTCCTACCTCATGTTATGGGCTGTGCACATATCTTCTGTTATTATTGCTTGCAGGTAATATATATTACTTAGGTTAAATTAAAAATAAAGGTTTTAATTTAATAAACAACTAGCAAGGGATCATTCAAGTATTATGTAACACAATTTGGGTGTTATAAAATATTACAGTGTGTTACAATTTATAACAAATGGTGAATTATAATTAGGTACTTAAAAATTATTGAGACTAATGATCACATATATGTTACGTAACATTTAGACTGTGTAATTTGTATATTATTACACTAATATAAACTTTTAAATTATGTAAAAATGGTATTAACAATTTTTTTGATTGCAGGCTAATAAAATTGCAGATTCTGATTATGCATGTCCGAAGTGTTACTATAATGGAAAAACTATAACGAAATTTATTATGACTTAGAGGTTTTTGTAAATAGGGTTAATGTAAGTTTTGAACAAAGGGTAGGTACTAGGCTGTGGTCTATTTATATTTAAAATAACATACTGTTCTTGTTATACTTAATGTTTTTTATTTAATATACAATAATTATAATTTATTACAAAAATTAACTACATTATTTACAATTTTCCTGTGTCATCACATCTTAATCTACTTAAAAGAAAATTACATGATAAGATATAGGTCTAAAGGTATAGGTATAGTTAAGAAAGACAATAGCTAATAATTATGAATGATGAATATTTTAAGGATTTTTTTTGTATTATACAGTGTGTTAAGAAATTACTGTCCGATCAGTGAATCTGTTAATATATACTAGCAGTAGGTCTTTATTTTGTTTTTGACATGAATAAATAACAAACTTGAATTTGTTAAAAAAACATTTTTGCACTCCAAAAATAATCTTAAAATGTTTGTTAGGTACACTGTTATTTTTCCATATACATTTTTTATTTTATGTTATTCGAAACGCATTTTAAGAAAACCCTTCAGTCTCGGAGATAAATTTCCTAACATCCTGTATAGCTGGCTGGTATATTATGAAGTACGATGAAATCGTATGAATGAATAAGTATGTGAATATGATTCGAACCTAGACTACGTTTAAGAAAAATTCTTGAAATGATAAGATGATTTGAGATTGTCTTTGTCCATACGAGTCGGTGTCAAATGATGACGCAGTTTCGATTGTATTTAAAAATAACTTGTACCATTATCTAGTGCTTGTCTTTGCTATTGTGGACGTCGGCGTGGAATCCAGTTTCCCAGTCGGCGACATAGTTGACCGTCCGCACAGATCCGTCCGGTTCCACCAGTGAATATTGACCTACATACAATCAATATACATTATCAGTTATGTAATACATATATTAGAGGTTCAATTCAATAGAACTATGGTCATTGGTCACTGTATGGCACACAAGGACTAGATACTGATGTTATTTTGTCGAAAAAAAAATACAATTTACAATACAATTTGAAATAAATAATAACCTAGGTGTTAATAGAACATTATTTTTTATTTGAAAACGTAACTTAAAAGGTTACTTATACTATAATTAGGTGATTAGGAGCCTACCAGGCGCTCCGCCATACGTACCTACACTTCTATGGAAGTTGATTGATGAGAGATTCATTTATGTATTTTATATAAGATTAGTAACGCAGACTACTCACAGCATCTTTATAATATAAACTTCATAAAAAAATCTAGTGTACAATTAACGTTGTACAATAGAGCAAAATATATACAGGGCGTTTACTACTGGTCATATCATAGTCATAGGTCATAGTCTGAAATCTGGCGATAGGGATGAAGTAAAAAAAATACCACTCAGTTAACTATAGTTGAACCTGGAAATCTAACAAATATTCTTATATTTTACCAAAAATGTTATTACGCGCCAATTATTATAAACGCTGGTAAATTGTAAGTTATAGAGCTTAAAGTTGTAATACTTCCTTGAAATCGGTGCAACCTTGGTTGACGAGTGGATTTAGGTCACAGTCTAGACTCTAGAGTCTACAGGTAAGCCTATTGCATTACCGTCAGATTGTCTTAATAAATTATATTACCTTTTACGACGTCTCCATCGCGTTCTTCTTTTTGTTGCTTTATATCGCCGGTGTGAGGGTCATTGACACCATACTCGAATGCATAGCGAGGATGAGCATCCTGAAAGGATATGCTTTTATATTAATTCTAAATGATCTGTTGAAAGAAAGTCAATATGATTGTTGTTTTGTTGGATAGGAAGCAAAATATTACTGGGCTAAGACCGTAATAATGCACATAATATAAATAATTTATCCGATTTCGAGCTTACCAAATAAACTTTTAGCCTAGTTTCAGTGAAAGTCTTGTTAAACTACGCAAGCAACGAATTTATTAAGTTAAATTTTACCTAGGTGTACATACTTGTAGTAATGAAGGAATAATAAATTAGTTTAAACGTTTCAAAGTCGACACTTAATGTAGCAACGGCAATAAAAGTAATTAATCAGTAGTTATATTAAATAATGCGTTAAATGTTCGGATGTAGTCGTATGTAACATCTATTTAAGGTGTTTTACTATGAATTAGTTTATTACGTTATTCATAGTATAATTTAGGTATAGATTAATTCTGACCCTTTTTTATATAAAAATAAATCATGTTATAAATTGTACCCAAGTCAATCTTGAGCGCAAGTATCTATTAAGTATTAGCTTTCAAAGAGGAATTGTTAACAGCCGACATTTCGCAAGTAACAGTCAATGCTTGTAAACTGTTGAAATGGAGCATTTCGAAAATTAAGTCCATTTGAGAGATAACATCTACATTATACCTACCTACAGATCCTTATTTCACAAGTTTAATTTTAAATTAAATTGGGTAAAACTGAATAATTTTATTTTAACTTTCGATGGTTAAGGGCAAAGCTTTTTCCCTGCCATACGAGTATGTTCATTTTGAAGGTAAAACGAATAAATATTTTTTTATTATACTTATTATTTGGGTGTTCGTACATATAGCCTGTATTTAAAAAATGAAATGTTTGATACTGTTCCTAAATGTCTCTTCCATGAATTAATCATTATTTATTTAAAAAAAATACGCAGTATTGAATATTATGGCATAAGGGTTAAGACATAACTCTAAATTTTAACTTTTCATTATCTCATAAGAGTCTTGCCGATATATCGATGTCACAGAACTTGTTCATAGCGTAGAGTGAATACTGGTGACCGATCAATTATTTCATTACATCATGCATCTAATTGCTCCAATATGACGAAATTCCTTACGGTTAAGCCATATGGATTAATCTATCATTAAAAAGTTAACAAGTGTTTGGTATTATTTTTTAAATTCCAATTATCTGATGTAGATAGTAGATAAATAATAAAATAAGAGAAAATTAACACAAACTATAATCTTTATATAAAGCATTAGGATATAATGAAATGTTTACTTACATAGTTTTCCACAAACTCCTTGTGCACATTTTTAGAAGCGTGGCTGGATGATGCTACTGCAGCAACTCGAGGAAGTGGCACGACACGGACTTGAGATACTACAGGGGTCACCCGTTGTACCGGCAGCTGTGATGTATATTGATAACTGGGTGCGCTTTGAACAACTGGGGCAGAGTATTGGAGTACTGGAGCAGCATGCTGAGTCACTACTGGAGCCGAGTATTGTATCGCTGGCTGCGATATTTGAACAACTGGCCTGGCAGAATATTGAATTGTATTTTGCTTGCTTAGACCATGATTGACAGAATACTGAGCAGCTGCTGGTGATCTGTATACTGATGGACCACTGTATACTGATGATTGTTTCGCAAAATTGGCGGATTCCTGGTTATATTGGTTAAAAGTAGAAGTGTAAGCTGTGTTTGTGAATCCTTGATTATATTGATTTGAGGCTGAATTTATCACTTGGTCTCTCAATGCTGGGGCTGTTTCATACCGAACACGAGGCGCGGCAAACACTTGAGACACTACTGGTCCAGTTTGGTGAGCGCTGCTGTATGAATTTAGAGATGCCTTTGCTGAACTTGTAGCTACAGACGCTTGTTGAATGTAGTTCTGTGATGCATAACTTATCTTCGGTGGTAAAATAGAAAATTTAGCGTGTAGTGGTGCAGCTGTTATTTTCGCGATAATTGGTGCTTGAGCGTATGTTGTAGACGGAACTACAGTTCTGGTCTGAGCGGCAGCTGATAATCCTTCGGAAGTTGCATAGCCGTGCTGCTCACTCTGTGCAGAACTATACGATTCAACGAAGTTTTGAGGACCTTGGTAGCTAGGATGGGATTGATACGAAGGTTGTGGAGAAGCTGGTTCGAAGAAAGTTGTCTTTGAGAATCCACCAGTGTTCACGTATGAGTTTGCTGGAGTTTGTGGAGCTGGTTCTATGAATCTTGGGGCTTCCGAGGCTTGAACTCCTGCGGTTGTCAGTTGCACAGCTGGCGTGGGATAAGAGTAACCTGTATCGCCACAATCTTGTATAGTTTGCAACTGGCGTAAATGGTAGTTGAGGTCCGGGTCGTGATAAGCGAAGGCGTTCGAAAGGCAAGCCAATACTACAAATATAACCTGAAAGGGGAGATATAATTGCATGAGCTTAAATAATAAAATCATTGAACTATTTCCTTGTGACACATTTTCAATTTGTTTAATAGTTTGATAAATAATTTATTATCACGATTGGTTCTTAAAATGGATAATTTTTAAATTTATAATTGGTATGCTGATTATTTGTATATTTTATGGAAGGTCAGGCAGTAGGCCTTATGAGGTAATGCACTTACTGGCGTCATGGTTGATTGAGTACTAATCCTTGATCCACTGCTATTGTTATAAGAGCATGTCACTTTGTATCTAATAATTGAACACTTGAATAGTATTTGGCAAAGCGTAAATTGAAATGAGAGCAAAGTTGGTCCGCTAACTCTTATATAGCAATCTCATATGTGTAAGAACAGGTCATACTTTTTCACATTCGCTGTTAGTAAAGTGGGCGCGGTTTAGTAGGTACTCTAATCTAAATATATTAGTAATGAGTAAAGATAATATAGTCAGTACTTATAACTTAAAGATAAAGGTAATTTTATATTACTTTCATTAATTTTATTATTCAGTTTTAAGGAAAGAGAGCTTTTGATTTTTTAAGGGATGATTGATGAATATTTATATACGGAGAGATACTTTAATACTACATTTTCTTGTAAATATGTTACGTAACCTTTTATTTATTTTAAAAAAGGTTGTTATCCTTAGTTATATAATTAGTTATTTTTGGTATTTAGCATTAAATATAACAATAGGTATTTCAGAACCCGGACTTTATAATTTGGATCTAAATTAAAAAAAAACTGACTCATGTGACTCATGTGGAGGACTCACAAAAGAAAATATTTATAACTTATATACATAATTGAAGTTCCGAGTATGTGAAAGGTTATGCAAGTTTAATATGATTTAGTGTTTTAATTTTTTGCAAATGCAAATGCACGCCTTTAGTATACATACTCGTATATTTATTTGAATAATGAAATAAATTTAAGGGCCAAAAATAAATAAAGTAACTAGTACTCTAAAGTTAAAATAAAGTCCAAGTAAAAATTATGTTTCGTTCTGTCGTTTTAAGTAAAAAAAATTGCATTTTTTTTCAAAAGCATTGCGCATTGGTTTAAAATAAATTTAATTAAAATTAGAATGTAGGTACAATTTTAGAATATCGATAACGTAATAATTTATTGTTATATCGTGCGTTTTATAGGCGGACGCAATATTATCGAGATATTAGACATTGATCACAATCCATAATAGCCATTAAAAGATATTTATCTACTTCAATGCATTCTCACTGTGACCTCATGATTCCCACACAAAAGATATGGATATCATGTTCTGTCTGCACTTTGCACTGATATTATGAAAAAGAAATATCTTTTTGTTTTATTTCTTTGCTTGAATAGTTTGTGTAAAGGATCGAAATATACCCAGTATTTCGTTCGGATTACGTATTTACCGCTTATACTAAGCTGCATAATGTTGAACTAATGTATGGTATAATTAGTTTCAAATTGTATAAATATAACGTGTGTAAAACTGCAGGAGGTCTTTAATTAATTAATTTATGATGTCAAAAAAAGACAAAGGCAGGTATGATATACTTAAAATTAAAACTTATAAATGTTATGCCACAAAGTATAAAGTAATATGGTATATGGTACAGTATATTGCATACATTGCTGAATATCATGGTAAAATAGTTATAGAACTAGAATAGTTCAAAGATAAATTCTTGTAAATTTAGTGAGGTAAGTACATGTATTAAATTTACATTGCTAGCTATAAAACAAATACTTCAGCCTACGCGTTAAATGCTTAGTAAAGTACGCTTTGGTCTGTGATATTTAAGCGTCGACAGCTTTCATATTGTCACTTGCTTTATTGCTTACTGGTATACCTAGTATCTACTTATACAATATTTGATGTATATATATGTATATGGATTGTTTTAGGTAAAAATGATTAAGAGTCTGTGTCAAGTAACCAGGTTTAAATAATTTACTTCTTAAAACGTCTTTAATATTATTACTTTCAAATTATTTACTTTAAAATTTTATTCTTTCATTCATATGATGGAAGCTTTAAATCGTAAATATCCATCTATTTATACTTTTCGAAATACAAAAAAGACAATGCAGTCCAATTAAGCATACGTTTTGGTAATCGATTTCGCTATTGGCAAGGTGGTATATTATTTACTCAGCGAAGAATAGTTCAATTCCCACGAAAATTAATAATTAATATAGCGGGCGTCATTCGCGTAGGAAATAAGTATTAACACCTAATAGGTCTATGTCATAATCTACTATCATTAGCTACGCGTTTTATTCTATAATATATTAAGAAAGACTTAAACTCATACAACTTATTTAAGCTATTCGTTAGCTTATCTTCGACTCGAATATTCAGCCTACGAGTAATAAACCAGGTAAAATATAACATGGTTTTGCCAATTTAATATGTGTAAGTTATTAACTGACCCTACGCAGTACACATGTGCTGTAATTTACTTCGCCAAAGGAGGTTAGATAGGGACAGTAGTGCCTTGCATAAGCCCTAAGCTCTAAGCTCACAACTCAATACAAATTATGCAATTCTCACGTTCAGGATTTCAAGAGTTTTGAACTAATTGCCGAGAGTCGTGTTCTGTGTTAATGGTAAATTAATGACTTGATAGAACTTAACTACGAAGGCATTAATTCAATAGAGTGCTGTTTAATCTCATTCACACATACGTACATTTATAAGAAGATTATATTTTACTACTTAAGTATGAAATAGGTTTCAATGGAGAAAATTGTTTGTATGTTCAAAATAGAATTAAAAGCAATGATTAGTGAAAATATTAAGTGTGTAGCGCCGCACCTCAGTACGGGGCGATTTGAAAATCGTCTGGTATACGTAACACGAGTAAATAAATCGATCGATCAATAACAAGTTTTAAAGATATATTGTTTGATGACTCGTTTCTTGGCACGTTCCATGTCGGGTCAGTAAAATGTAATAACTAATACGTTTACGTAATGTTCCTATCTGGCGCGAGGCTTCAAAATCAATGTAATTTCGTATTTATTATCTGTACAAGGTTAATATACTAAATAAATAAACGTAGAAAGGAACTAGAATAATTTAATAAAAACGTTACTCATACATTATTACTCAAATTAACTTGAAACAACTACGTGTTTTTCGTGTCGTTCGTTGTGCAATCACAAAAGGAGTTAATTTTAAAACAAAACCAAGTGCTATAGTTGGTCGCAATATACTGAGTAAGATTTCTTATTTCATGTTAAATATTTTTATGACTCAGAAAAACAAAATATGTATATGATAATAAATTCTATAACATAGGCTTCTGAGCTATTAAATTTTTAATAAATATTAAATAATAATTAGTAAATATTCACATATGCTTTTGTTATAATTCCTCATAATTATCTTAAAGCAATAGTAAAGGAGATTAGAAAAATCAATAAGTTTGAAAGGTTGTAGGGGTTAAAAACAAGACAATATCGATATACTAATGAGATTAGATTTTACGCCGGGAAATTTTCGAGAAAGCTGTCCATAATAATATGTAAACATATTTAATTTTTACATAATCATACAAAACTTATATTGAACATGTTTTTATTGGAGTAAGTTCTTATTAATAGCATAGCCTTGGCAGTCGTCGTATAAGTAGAGTCAAGTAAAATGTTTATAATATTCAATTACATATATGGTAGGTAGATTTAAGCAAAAGTTTTTTAACACTAACAGTGCTTTTTGTTTTGTCTGCTTTTTGCAGTTTGTTTTAGCATATTATCACAAAAATTCTATTCTTGGTAAATGGCAGTGCTGTGGAAACACAAAAATTGTATCATTAATAAATAAAAATTAAAGTGTCAAAACAATTTGTTTATGACACAAAAAAAAATACTAGTCTTCGAATAATCTAATTACCAATTAGAGCTTTCACTATTACTTCTAGGTGATAAGGTCGTTGCGTATCATTACCTCATAAATCTTTAAACACATAGAGATTTACGAAATTAGATCGACACTCGACACTAGTAGGACAATTAATGCTTTTAAAGTTGAATCAGAAGGTCAATGAGTTTTGAATAAACGCCTAATACTTATTTTTATAGAGCAATTAACAACTATATTAAGACAGGAAAATAGTATTATCTGTTAGCGGTGCGCCGCGGTTTTGCTCGCGTTACATCTGTTCCCGGGACAATACCTGGATGATTAGTATCCTATGTGTTAATCCAAAGTATAATGTAACTGTAAGCCAAATCAACATCAGCCAAAAATATTATTATCCTGACTGATATTTTACTAACTTTTACATTTATACGAGTACTAGCAGCTCCCTACGTAGTGTCCGTTCCCGGGACAATATTAGGATAATAAGTATCCTATGTTCTAATTCAGGGTATCATCTATGTACATAACAAATTTCAACTAAATCGTTCCAGCCGTTTTGTCGTGACAAATATACAGACAGACAGACATAGGATAGTATGGATTAGTAAGATTTTGTAAAGCATTCACACATTAATAACAGTATTGAAATCTCTAGTACCTACTTACTACTTACCAATACCCTAGGAACGGCAAGCAAGTGTAGCAATTCAATTTTACATTTGCTATTTAAGGTAACAATGTATAATCCAGTTATTAGTTACTCCATAGTATTCATTATCAGTCATGTAGCTGTATGGTTCACTCCGTGACGGCTGCAGTATTCAAATGTCATGGAGTGAGACATTATAATAGGTCATACGATATTAGCTGTTTATGAGTGTCAGTAGGGCACTATTCGGTCACGCCTCGGTTTTAAAGGTGAATTGGAAATACAGGTTCAAAGTTGATAACACATTTTAGTGTGTAACATTAGATACTAGTTACCTTTAGTTTGTTCCTTTAACATGTTCTTTGGGCCTTGAAAGAGATGCCATTCAGTCTATTCTATTTTGTAATGATTTTTTTTTAATATACTTTTCAAATTATTATTTAGTATAGTAAATGACTATAAAAACATCTTGTGCCTACAGGTTCTGTGGGTTGTTTATAATTAGAATATGCATGTAAAAAGATTATTAAATGGCTTCTGTAAAAAGCCTCATATTATTTTAGAATAATTAATTTATTAATTGTATTGGACCAATTTCGGTAAATTTTCAAAATTAGAAATCTTACCAAAATGTCTCAGAGCAGTTTTAGATTTCTATTCCATGCATAATTACCTGTTCTTGCATAAAATGTGTTCACAAAATTAAATGACGCTATAATTGCTATCATTTTAGCGAGATTCGGAAACATAAAATAACTTCAAGAAAATTAAATTTGAATTGAGAAAGCTTAAAAAAACATCCCACAATTAATATCTATAAAAGATTAAAGAAAAGATAAACCACATTAACACCAATCGTAAGTACACAATTAAAATAAGATTGGCTTATATTTTTAATGTTCACTTTCATAACCGTTATTCAAATATCGCTATCAGTTAAGATATTAGAAGGATATTTATCTCGATACTAGAAGCGGTTCTATCAGACGGATAAATCTTGTTAAGTAATCACGTAATCTTTAATCTGCATACAGTAATTCATACTTCATGTTACGTGCCGGACTTGTATGTGTACAACTCTCGACTTCAAATTTAATTTGGTCCCGAGATATTTGCGGTCTGACAGTCATTTCACGTATGAAACATACTGGTGTTACGTATGCCTATTAAGCACGACAGCCTTTAATATAGAATACTAAATTTTAATTTGTCTTGAAAATCAATATTGCGCGTGGAAGGATGTTTAGATTTTAATTCTAAGATTGAAAGACCAATATCAAAATAAATTATTAGATATTTCAATATAGGTAAGTAGATAAAGAAGCGAAAGAAGCCATACGATATTTTGATCGAATTGAGTAATATTTAAGTATAGTTATTTTTTATAACAAGTGCTTAATTATATCTAACGATAATACACACTATGCTAGAAATATCTTTCGAATTAGGCGTTAACTTCAACAAAACCAAAGTATTAGGATTGGAGTATACATTCATATATCAGACGTAGTAGATACTATAACATAACAATGATAATACGATATATATTGAAACAAAGACAGGTTTGTTACAACACTTACTACCTTGAGAACGGCTAGACGAATTTTCATGGTTTTTGGTTCGTTGGATTTGTCCCCGCCCCGAATATCAGAATACATCTTAAAAATCATGAAAACTTTACAAGAGAGTTCAAAGTTTATATGAAAGTCCACGCGGACGTAGTTGCGGGCATCAGTAGTACGATATAAAACAATAAACGTGTCATATACATATTTTACTCTTTCACTGTTGAAGGTTTATAATAATCGTATCATAAATAAATAAACGAAGGCAATCAAAATAAACCAACGCATTTAAGATATAAAAAGGTTTGTCAATCATTCAGCCCATATACGTAGTAGTATACCGTATCCTTGAGTATATGAGAATGACGAATTCAAATTTATAAGCAAGTTATACAAAAAAGCTATACCGAAATCCTTGGCCATATCTTGTAAACTAATAAATCATAAATATATTGAACTAGCTAGTTACCTAGTTTATTTATCTGACACGATGTCGGTTGTTTTCAGGTCACAAGGAAATTCCACTTCGTTTTTCTTGATCTTATAAGTATCAATATCCGACTGTAAGTACTTTTAATTACTCACATATTTATATAAGACATTCGTATAAAAAGAACTCCATATTTTAAGTAAGATTTTGGTATTCATTATCCTTACCTTTTAACTACCTTTATGAGTCTGCGTTTGCATTTTTAAGTTAAATAAAAATTGTTTTTTTATGCTTGTATTACTTAGTAAAGAAAATGTAGACATATCGTGTGCACACGAGTAATGACTAATGGATAAAAATTACTGCTTATTTTATTATAATTAAATGTTATTTTTAGTTTTTCTTTTTAATGTCCATATATTATTGTATTATATAAACCGTTGTCCTAATTTTTATGGTATTGATTAGTAAATAGTGCTTTTATGTTTTCATGGGCATGATTATTTAATTTATCTTAAATGGGAAAGGAAACATAAAATACAAGTGATTGGTTTTATAAAGCTTTTAATGAAAAGCATTTGCGATTGACTATTTGAGTATTTTTCATCTTTCTCATTTATAACGCCTCTATGCTGCCGGTCATATAGGAAGGTAGGTTTGTCGTTTTTAATGGACGTAGCCATGATGTCGATGATGCGGCTCATGATGAACTGGCAAATGGGCACTCTTGAAGTGGACATCGGCGCGGAAACTATAAAGAAAAACAAAAAAAAAATCAAAATTAAGTTCGGTTTTAAAATCAAATATTTACAGTTAGAAACAAAATCTTTAATTTATATATTGTTTTCGTTTAATTTATCAATTATATATTCAATAAAATGCATGTTTTAATAATTTAACAGGTTACACATTTATTTGACACAACGCCATCTAGTCTCATGCTAAGCAGTTTGTGTTACGTCAACTAGATAACAGATATATAGACATACTTTTTCTTTTACATAAATACTCAGACACCGGAAAAATATAAATATACTTTTTCAGTGCAGGTCCACCACCAGTTTTTAAAAAGGTTTTAATTGTTTTATAAAGTTATCTACACTCAGCATGAGGATCTTAAAGAGCAAAACGCCTTTTAAATGTAAACATGTATTCATTTTGAAGGCGTCCATTATTTTAACTTACACCTGTCTTGACTCTTAACCTGATTGATTGAAATGATGTACTTAATTCAAAAGTAAAAGTAAAGCCAGCAAAAATACCTCCTATGTTCATAATTAAAATCATGCTAATGCGTAACAAACAGACAATGTTACTTTCGTATTAATTATACGAATAAAAGCAAGCGTTTGACATTAATATAAATTCGAACATTTATGAAAGAAAAACTTCTTAAGCAATTATAATGCTAGAGAAAAATATAAACAATTACCCGTGGTGGTCATCAGCTCTGTAGTTGACATGGCGTACGTGGCCATCGGGTTGTACCACATGGTAGTTGCCGACGACGTGGTCGCCATGTCGGGTCTCGTGTTGTGCCTTATTGTCGCCCGTGTGCGGGTCGTGGACGAAGTACGAGAATCTGTAGCTTGGGATCTCGTGCTGAAATATTGGAATAGAATGTTCTTCAATTGCATCTTTGAAATATTATGTATTGCTGTGTATACTTTATTTGTATATCTTAATTAATGTTATTTTTAATGGCATATCCATTAAAATTATTAATTGTTAGTTAGTAAAGACGGAATATTCGAATTTATTTAAGGTATATTTGTATAATGTGAAATAAGTTTTGATTTAACGACTTCAAAGATGTACCTACTCTAATTGAGTAAAAATAGATAACAAGATATGCAATGAGCCTAAAGGCTCATTTATATGACATGCAAAAACATACAATATACAAAAACGTTAAAATGATAAAAGAAACTATATGTAACATTTTCATTAAGTAAATTAAATAATCGCTTATTGTGAAACGTCCAGTTGTTTTAAGATATATTATAATAAAGAGCATAACTTACGTGTTCATTGTGGCCATGGTGGTGGCCATCATGACCGTGGTGATAGCCATGTCCAAGTCCGTGTCCGTGATGCACGGGGACGTGGTGGCCGAGATGGTGTCCATGGTGAACCGGCGTGTGGTGGTAGCCATGATGTAAGTGTCCGAGATGATGACCGTGGTGCAACGGCGCGTGATGGTAGCCATGATGCAAATGACCGAGGTCATGTCCGTGAGCATGTTCATGGTTGTGTCCAAGATAGTTCCAGGCTCCATGGTGACCAAGACCATGGCCGTGGTAGCCATGATGTCCGTGATGACCGTGACCAAGACCATGGTTGATGTGACCATGATAACCATGGTGGCCGTGGCCGAGCCCATGGCCAATGTGACCGTGATGACCAAGATGCCCGTGGCCAAGACCAAGTAAGTGACCATAGTAGCCGAGATGATGTCCGTGATGACCGTGATGGCCGTGGTGAAGACCATCGTGGTGTCCAAGGTGATGACCAAGATGATGACCAAGGTGATGACCAAGGTGATGGCCATGGTGATAACCATGGTCATATCCATGTCCCAAGTGATGGGAACCATACGCATGGTGGCCATGCGCTACGTAAGGAAGTCCGTGATAGCCATAATTGTGTGCGTAGCCAGATGGCCAATTCAGGTGGTCATGACGGGAGACGTGCGAAACTGCATGACTCTGTACTCCGATAGCCAGGAGACAGAGAGCGGTAAACTGAAATACAAAATTATATATTCATTAGTAAAATGACACTTAAAGACGTCTGTTTTATTTTAAGAACTTCAGGTTTGATATAAACTGAAAGTTAGCATATTTAATTTATTAAACGTATCACTTATGTTAGAATGACCGACCTGTAACCACATTTTAGCAAAAAACCCTGATAATGCAAGGGCCTAAACTACAATGCTGAGCCGTGTGCGATCGATCTTTATATTGATCCATCGACGCTTAAGAATCATTTTAATAACTGGGTAATAAAGACACTTACTTAATTATATCCTGCCTGAAGAAAATCTATCATAACGAGTTTAATTTGTGAAACGTTGTATATCCGCTGCATCCTTCAAGGGCGGGATTTACGTGTCGAACTACATTAACGCGTGTCTTGCTAATATACGTGATATATTATCTTAAACTGTAGAATTGATACGGTACGGTAGTATTGGTATTATATGGTTGAAATAAACCACGTGAACTTATTGATACCTACTTATTTATTTAAGTACCTATGTACTGCTTGTAATTTACATTTCAGTAGACGCATTGTGGACGCCGTCTGCCCCACCAGACAGAAATATTTTGTGATCCAAGTGGAACATAATAACAATTTGTGTATTCCAAGAGGTGTAACTAGTCTTGCTGAAGGGTTCCTCGGAGTACCCGTAAGCCCGCCAGGTGCAGTTTGGAGAAATATCGGGACGTTTTTGGTATTACCAAGTGTCAGACCTCATAACTCATGCACTTTCTCTAAATCTTTTTTTTTGAGACTAAGCTATCTGAGTAAAAAGATTTGGATCAGAAGAATGGAATAACGAGTGGTATAACAAGCGAGGACACTACGATAACATACATACATCTCTCTTAAAGCCCAGTAATCCGCGAGTGTTCACGGGCGGCGATGACCACTTTCCATCAAGTGATTGATTGGTTTTAGCAGTGCTATGAATGATGAAATTACTCAAGTGTAACGCTGGAGTAGAATACATATATATATGGATATGTTTTATGTATTTGAGTCTCATACATATGGTTATTACGTTAATTAAGGATATTAATTATTATCCAATGTGCGTGAACCCCAACTATTATTCTAGGTTAATAATCAAATCAGAAAATACTTAGCAAGGCGTTTGCAACAAATTATGTTAAATTACTGACAGCTTAGTATTCAGTAGTACTTTTTTAATGTAGTGTAGGTAATTATGTATTGTAATACATATTATTGAAGTTCTTTGATGTTAATAAAAATGTTTATAAGACTTTATTTAGCCACTCAACAACTATTCTTAAAAAACTAATGTGTAATATAAAGTCAGATTTCAAATGGTTTTCCAGTTTGATGGAGACGTTTTTTTTGTTATATGATCTACTAGCGATTAGCCCCAACTTCACACGCCTATATTATACATATTTAAAACCTTGCTCTTGGTCCTCTATCTATTAAAAAATTTGTAACATAATTTTAAAGATTTAATACATAGACATAGGACAGACTGAAGATAGCGGCTTTGTACCATGTAATGATAATGATGAAATAACTTTAATCAGTTTTACTAATTGGGTAATGGGCAAACGGTCTTTTTATTCTTAATCTTTATAATATAATAGTTCAAAAATGATTGTATTAAAAAACATCATAAGTTCAATATTTTATTTTTCAAACATAAAAGAGAACGATATATCAACATTCATGAGTTAAAATTTCATAAAAGCTTTCCCAAACTATACCAAACGTAAATTACTATTAGTAATTGTAATGGTATGGTCTGTAGGCGTCGCTGTATCCGTACGGGTTGTAGTACGGTTCCCTCACGTGCCCGTACTCTCTAGCCGGAGAAGAATATCCGTATCCGTAACCGCTGACGTAGTTACTTTGGCCCCAGTAGGGTACAGAGGGGTAGCTTGGCCTATGTTCAACTGGCGCATGAGGTACGCTCGGTACGTAAGGTTGATGTACTGGGTTGTAATGAACGTCGTTTCGCACATATCCGTGACCGTAACCGGGGTTGTAGTGTGGTTCTGGAACCCTCGGAACCGCTATGGGGTGTGAAGGGTAGGAGGGGTAGTACGCAGGGTAATGATGTCTATCGCGATGGTCATGGCGATTGCGGTGGCGGTCGTGGTCCCTGTCTCTGTGTCTGAAAAAATAAACGCAAATATTATTTACTAGCAAACATCCGACGGCGCGTGCTTGCGTTTTATATTCACAAAGGCGTTTTTATCTAAAACTAGCCTGCCCAGCACGACTTCGTTTACATTGTACTAATCCTACCTAGTACTAATGGTAGTCGTAGGGTACGCCTACCATTTTTTTTGTTTAAGATCCATCCTCGTACATCCAGGATTATTCTTAAAAAAATATTTTCGAAATCGGTTCATCTGTTATCGAGTTATGCGCTTACCAACACATTTTGCGATTCATTTCTATATTATACATTAAACCAAAAACATTATTTCCATTTTCCACTAAATCTGATATCAATCATCCTTAAGTATATATGTAATTAAATAAATGAAACATACGAATGGTGTCGGTCCCTGTGGTTGTGTCGGTCGTGTCTATTCTGAAAAAAAGGGTTAGCTGTAAGTTTTGTTTTCCTAATAAACTAAAATATAGAAGTTTTAATCAAATTTTTACAGTCAATGTCCAATTCCAATTCATCTTAAAACACGTTCACTGTGTTACAGAATTATTTCTCTATTCAAGTTTTTGCCTACGCTAAAAGCAAGGCGTAAGTTTTATAAGTTTTCTTTAGAACTTTCGTTTTCTTTAGAAAACGAAGATGATTAAGAGTCTTAAATGTACTAGCTTCAAATGTATTGTATGTTGGCATAAGGAAAAATACGTTGAATGTTACTGTAGTGTTCATAAATTACATAAATGGTCTCTTATGCGATACGGTAAGTATATTAAAGCTTTGAGTTTCTACAGCTTAAATGTAAAATAATAATAAGTATAATTTTGATACGATCACGACTTAAGACATTTAGTTCATCTTTTTTATAGCAGGGAACGAGTTTAGTGAAAAGATTAATGCCTTTTTTGATCACTATAATGAACAGACAAGCACTTATAACTTCATATAGATACATACATCTCTGTCGTATTGGTAGGGATGATAGTACGGCTGATAATGGTTGACGTAGTCACTGCTCTCATAATACTGAGAGGGTTGTGCGACCTCTTCTTCTTCACAAACAACCCCAGCGATCGCTATAAGACCTATTAAAAGTATCTGAAAGAAAATTATAAAAGCTAAATAAAAAAAGTGAATTATGTAATCAAATAAAAAAACAAACGGGCCTAGTTATATATAGGTATATATGTATTTGATAAGTATCGCGATTCAAATTTAGATGAATAAGCAACTGACAGAATAATTTAAAAATGTTTTAGGATTTATTTAAAAAAAATGATAATTATAATAATAAAGGAAAATAATATAATGAAAAACTCTCTTTAGAAAGTTCTTATATGTATATAAAAAAATACGTAAAGCAATAATAATAACGTACCTTATTCATGTTTTGCAGTAACTGATTGCTGATGGATTACACAAAACAGCTATTTATCAGATATCTTGTCTTAAATACATTAGATCAGTTCCATATATTAGTTTTAATGAGGTGCGTGCTCACTCGTTTTATGCATAATGTTCATTATAATTATCCTAAATAATTATAATGAATTTAGCATGTAGGTAAACGTAATAGTTTGTATACATTTTTTTGTTTTTCCTCAGAGGTGTCAAGGAAGCTAATTAATAAATAAACTGGTCTAATAAATGAGTGAGACTCGTCAATTAGGGATTCCGCACTTAAAATTAATACAAAACATTGCAATCTCCATGTGGTACCTCATTCGATGTAAAATCTTTAAATTAAAATATAGTCAGTGACACACAGTGACAGTCTAATATGATACTGTATATAGTAACACTTTTGAATCGTCATATAATAACAAAACCCTCCTTAACTCTCATATTTGAAAATTTATAAAAAAAATAATAGGAATGAAATGAAATGAATTTCTATTATCTCTAAGCATGTGTGTTCTATAACGATGGTATTTGTCCAAATTTTGAGTAGACCAGGTCGGAGTTTGAACTCGTTTCCCGCTTGTCAATTTTTTCCATTTACATACGGAACCCTAAAAAGGCGACCCTTAGAACAAATTAAGATATAAATATAAATAAAAAAATAACAAACCATACTTGCATGGTTTTACATAAATTTTGTAATGTTTTAACGCCTACTCCAAAAATAAAGGCAAATACAGTCATATTCATTTTCATACTACATATAAAAGTTGTACCTTATCATGTTTTCTTAATATATATAATATTATAATCCGGTATAAGGATTAAAACCAACAAAATATTATAACTTGGGGTTATTTTTACCTATAAGATCCTACTTTACTGAAGTTAGAAAATTTATACTATTTGTATGGTATTTAATCCATTCGTCTGACTACCACAAAAATCAGTAACGTTTGCACATAAATTCCAGGCAGCAAGCAGCTTTTGATTTGTGCTCATTGCCAAGTCCATTAAATGTTGATTTGTAATTACAAAATAATTTGAATAGGACATGGCTTCTATGACATCTCAAAACTTTATCGATGGAAAGACTGCATCGTGGGACTTGGCATTTTTTTACATTTAATGTTTTTGTATAAATTTCAGAATCGACTCAATTTAACCAGAAATTTCATCCAACTTCAACGACTTATATATTATAAGAACAATGACTATTAAAATTATACTACCTTTAATACTGAGGTATATAAATAAAAGCATAGGTAGCGCTAATACTTTATTTTCATTTGGTTGCTTTAAATAATAATCGTTTGTATATAAGTAGCCGTTTCAGCACTCCGGTATCCGATTTCATTATAAGTTGATCATTTGTTAAAGGTGATGTTGTAAATGTATATGATGATGAGGTGACGAGTGATGGACCACTGCATTAAATCTGAAAAATAAATCTATGTAGTTAAAAGGAAGTCGTATTAGTTACCATTTTTATAACTCATGAATTGCTAAATTGATTTGGCTGAAAATTGGTGGGGAGATAGCTTTGAACCAGGAGCCTTCTCCTGGTTCTTAGCTACCTTTACATACTTTTTATCTAATTCCCAGGGGGAAAAAAGTGGAACTATAATATTTGTTAATCAACATATCAGTGTGATTGTATAGAAAGACGTAACTGACATGAAATATTAAAATACTTACGACATCCAAATGTTATGTTTGTAGGTGACTTTGATTTTTTAAATTATATCAAGTATCTAAATAAAAATCTAATTTAATGAAATTGCTATCAAATTCAAAATTTATCTATTCATTGCCTCTGAAGCAGAATTAATTTAGTCGGGTCAGTGAGTGATATTATAAATTTTATTTGAAATCTTATTTGAGTAAAAATGTCAGTTTAATGTAATGTATGTTAAGTATAATATGCGGTATAAATAACCGTCTTAAAAATGATCGTACCAAGTTAAATCCTTGATCTATTGCCTGTTTGAAACAAAGAAATATTTTCATTATAAATTTGTTATGGCTCGTCAGTTGTGAGGCGACGACAAGCTTCATTTGTTATTGTCTAATATATTTCTCAACTAAAATACCACGCTCCTAAGTTAATCTAGAATATTCTTAACCTTTCAAAGCGTGCTTTTCATATCAAATATATATCAAAAGTAAAATTGTGTTTTCAATGCCAGTGTTAATTTCTAAACAAATGTTCTGCCAGAGACTATTAAAGAAAGCGAGCAAACGAACAGGAGTTTTGCTTGGTATGAAGCACCTCCGCCCATAAGCACTCGTAAGAGGTCTCACGAATGTTTTGCCCACTTTGATTAGAGGATGGATTAGGTTCTTTCCTTGAATGTTTCCAAGTGGAAAATTTGGTATAAAAACTGGCTGGTTATAATTCTTACCCAGTATGGTCATCAGCTTTGTACTCAACCTTCCTGGTCCTACCGTCGGGTTCAACGAGCTCGTATCCGCCCTGAACCAGGTCTCCGTGTCGGAACTCATGCTGCGACTTCACGTCGCCAGTGTGGTGGTCGTGTACTGAGTATGCGAATTTGTACTCAGGGAAAGCCTGCAAAAGATTCTTTGTTAGACAGATGATGCTTGCAGATTTGGCACTTATGTAAAAATATAGTAATATACTATCCTATATACTTTATAGTTATATAGTCTAAAGAATGACAATTTTTTGGATTCAGTCAAACACACTTTTTAAATAAAAATATATACGCTAAGAGCTCCAAAATTACACGGAGTCCTACAGTACAAGTTGGTTAAGAAATAAACAAATAAATATTAAAATTCCCGAACCAGCAGCTACCAGCGCGCTCTATCAAACATTAGAGGATAGTATTGTCGTATATTAATATAATAAAGTCAATCAAAATAAAACAGTACTTACGTAATGATCATGATGAATATGATGAGGAATATGCGGAATATGAGGGACATGTGGAATATGATGTGGAATATGATGAGGAATGTGATGATGTATCGGCACGTGGTGTTCCAACGGCACGTGGTGATGAATTGGGATCGGGTGATGGATAGGCACTGGGTGATGAGGCCCGTCATGCTTTTCTATGTGCTGGTGAGATACAGCCGGTGGAATGTGATGGTGATGATGATGAAATGGGAAGAGCGCGTTACACGCTGATAAAATTGCGCAGATACCTATTAGCTGTAAAAAATATAATAAAATAAATGGAATATTGTTTATGTTAAAGAAAAAGGGGTACTTGCTTCTTAGATCTTTCTATTAAATTAGAATACAACTTACTCTATACATTTTGTACTATAAACACTAAACACAATTTAAAAATTCTCAATTCCGATCCTATGTGAGACCGGAGACTCGAGTGACTGAATTATCCAATTTTATTAGCTTTTATAGAAGTTTTAATTGTGGGAATTATTAGAGCAAAAATCGATTGATTAAATTCTCAGAGTTCATTTATACCTCTATCGTAATATGTTGGTAGAGTATAAGGTAGTTATAACAATTATCGTGTTTTCACACTTTAGCAGTTAAAAGATAAAAAGGTGTTGTAAATCACTAGTATGAACGGGTGGTCTAATTAAATTAATTTTAACTTTAATATGGATTAGGTTTTTCATTCGAGTTTTTTAATTCTTCAAGCGTAGCAAGAACAGTTGACAAGCATTGTTTAAATTAAAACCGATCTGTAAAACATTTTTTTTATTTTTAAATTCTTATTTATTTTCTGTTATGTTGATTGATGGGCAACTGAGGTGGTTTACGACTGATTACTCAGAAATGCGAAGCCGGCCTATTATTTCTTAAACCACCTCCTCAGCTTAAAATAAGTGCAAAATGGCTACTTTTATATGTTGAAATTGTTTAATGTTAATATGTATGCAGAGTATAGGGTCGTAAAAATGTTATAACAGCAAGGCTTTTTAACAACTAAGTGGTAAGGTCAGACTACGAAATTTCTTTTATTACTTCAAACAAAATATTTTAGTACATTAAAGTCCAACTATCGGAGAACAAAAGATGGCAACAAATAGAATAATTTGAATCTATATTCTATTTTCGTTTATAATTAATTACTTTTAAAATACAAACGTTGTACTTTAATGTTTTGAAATACAAACGTTGTACTTTAATGACTGTTTAAATATCCTTTATTTCATTCATACGTTTATGTTTGCTTCACATAGATGAATTAGTCGTTATAGTACGTATGGTATAGTAAAGTCTCGTGTGAACTAAGAACAATGTTAATAATACTTGTGCCATAACAAACCTCGAAAAAGTGCATTACGAACGCTAATGATCTTAACAATTGATATTTCATACTATGGGATTTATCGCAGGTACTTAGATTATTTTGCAGAGTTTGAATAATGAAGGCATTTGATATTTGCAATTTTGATAAATAGCAATATTGAAATTATAACAAATATACACGTGTATATATTTATATAGAAGGATCAATTAATAAACTAATAATAATAAAAAATATTCATATTTTACAAATTATATAATTTTGACCTAAAGCATGACAATCAGAAAAATACTGTATGGTTAAACATTTAATAAGAATATTAAAATAATAAAAAGACTAATGATTAGCGACTTGAGTTTGAAGGATTGATATATACGAGTATGTACCTATTTGGACGTCGAGAATATTCGACGTCCATGAAAGCTTTTTCTCACCGATAAAATTATAATCAGTTTTACCAACAATGACTAACGTGAGGCACAATTTTGTGTCTAACGACCAATATTTCGAAACATAACCTCTACAGTGCGTAAGAAATTGGTGGCAATTTGTTGCTTGACAATTTTGCACATAATGGGACGCATGTTTGAGCGACGCCGCATACTTGTAGCTTGTGTATAATGATTGCATTCAAATTGGCCTTTATATGTCGCAGAAATTGCTGCTACATAGATGTCGAAATAATAAGAGATAAATGATGTAGGCGTACAGATAAATCTATGAGTAAATTTTATAGGCATTATCATGAATGAAATTAAGACGTATTTTTGTATGGTTTTAAAAAGGTATTGCACATAGTGTTTGTTGAATATAATTATTTAAAGAAATAAGAAGTCCAGCGTACCGCGCACGCGAGCACGCGTGCTTGTAAGGTAATTACTATATTAATTTACTATAACATGTTAAAGGTAATGATTCGTTTTGGGCCACTGACTATCGCAACGTTTGAAGGTTAATCTATTTCTATAGTGAAATATGTAATTATTTCTAAGTGCTATGATATGAGGTTTCGATAAAAAGTAAAACAAGTAAATACTGATCAGCAAACTGTATGTTTATTTACAAAATCATTACTGTACACATAAATATCACAATCATCATTCATTCATCGCGATCACAACCTAGCCTAGTCGTTTAGTAATGAAGACCATGATGTCCATGGGCGATGGGGAGGGCGACGTGGGCGTGGACGGGGGCAGCGTGGACTACGGGCAGAGCGTGGTGGACCACGGGGGCGGGGTGGTGGCCGGCGGTCTTGTGGACGACGGCGTTGAAACTGGAAGAAAAGCAATCTTTACAATCCCCTGTAGGTAATATATGTGTCTATGAGTCAACTGAGATATTCCAGGAAGGTAATTCCAAATAAACAAGTTTACTTGCAAACATTTTTGAGTCATGAGATCCATTATCTAGCCTGCTCAAAGATACTAAATCTTACGTTTATAAAAAATGTACATAAGAAAGTAATTTGCTACAATAATATTGTTACGCCGTATATAAAATATGATATTTTACGTAACGCATTCTTTGACGATGTCGCTTTTCACGCCGCGTTATTGTTTTATTAGTCTTGTTTATGTAAGTGGTGAGGCGTGGTAAAGCTGCAATTGTCGCGGTTATCTTGATCTGATGGTTTGATATGATGCTTGCTCTTTAACGTAATTGCGTCTTTCTCGATGTTTATGATATTAATACTAATGAAATGTAGGTCTTTAAGGCTGTAATGAACTCACCCGTGGTGGTCGTCAGCGGTGTAGTCTACTTTGCGGACTGAACCGTCAGGTTCGACCAGGGAGTAGGAGCCATGGACGGCACCACCATCGCGGCTCTCGTGCTGGGACTTGTGGTCGCCGGTGTGAGGATCCGCCACGGAG
>DWAJ01000067.1:0-55667 GCA_018238005.1 Eurema mandarina | reverse complement strand
TTATCTCAGGCTCTAGACCATCTGTGTACCAAATTTCATTACAATCGGTTCAGTAGTTTTGGCGTGAAAGCGTAACAGACAGACAGACAGACAGAGTTACTTACGCATTTATAATATTAGTATGGATTAGTATGGACTAGTATGGATTGTTTACTATTTCAGGTAGCTTGAAGATGACTATCTCCTCTTGTCCTTACAACAGTGATTAATGTCACTATGACATAACAATAATTATTTTACATACTTGTTTTGCTGACGCTACAAGCTGTCTAGGCGACTAGTTAATGAGATACATTGTCTAGATTTATCTATCGTCTAATACACATAGTTGAGGCGTGTAATGAATTTACTATCATATTCCCTGAGAGCTTTTAAGCTTTCCATATATGAGTACGTGAAGTCAATTTAAGTTGTTGATTTGACTTAAATCAATCTAGGAATGAGTATACTTACTACTTTACTAGTACTACTTTTGTGTATGACTAGTCCTGCTAGGCGGTTTTGCTCGCGTAGTTTTCAAAGTCAAAACCAAACGTATCTTTATTCAACTAAGTTTCATATAGTAACACTTGAATCGTCATGGTATTACAAAACATTTACCACCAGTTCGGAAGGCAGTTTCATATAGAGAAGAAACGGTAGTAAACTGTGATAATCCCTCTTTTAAAATTGCAAATACACTATAACTCAGCCATTACCATATTTATACATGACAAGGGTCGCCGTTCCAAGGGTTTTTGTCTTCAATTTTTGTTTCCATGTTATTATTGATATGAGTATCCAATGTATTAATGTAGAGTCTACCTGTGAGCCAAATCTCAGCCAAATCAATTCAGTAGTTTTTGCGTTAAAGATCAATGAATATACAGTTTATATACATTCGCGACGACCGCTTGGTCGTTCGTGGGTTCGATTCCCACACCGGAAAAATATATTTGTAATTTACATTTGTATTTTTCTGGGGTCTGGGTGTTGCTATGTATTGTATGTATGTATTTACAAAAGAAATGTATGTATATGTAATTTATTCCGTTATCTAGTTGCCATAACACAAGCTTCGGCTTAGCTTGGAACTTTATTTATTTATTTTTTAACTTAGTATATAGTTGATACTGTCATAAAATTATACTTACAAATTAAAAAACCAGGCTAGATAGTGTAAAAGAAAGTACAATATATCCTACCGTTAAATTTGTTTTTCTTTTTTCTTTATTATGATTTAAAATTTGATAAGGTTGGAGTGATGGCTTATATTATATTTCATTTAGTGAATTGTTTAAGGTTAAGCAATTGATTAAATCAGTCAAAGTTGATGAGATTCTAGTTCTTTAATAATTTTTTTATTTGCAGGTAACTGTAACTTAATTATAATAACCATTATATTAGTAAAATATTTTAAAAAATCTGTATAATACTCCTATAAACAAAGCACAAAACTTAACCTTCTTATCAGAGATGTATTCATGTCTTATACACTACTACATAGAAATCAAATAGTAAAAAACTATCAGTTTTTAATATACTCCAATATACTTTAAAAATTCAAGTCCTGTAAGAACTTTCAGGAGAGAAGAGTTTTCAAGTCTGTAAATGACATAATTAGGAAAAACTCACTCAGCTCATTGAGATCATAAATGTTGCCTTCATAGTGGCTTTTCAACTTAAACTTAAAAAACAAGAAGTAATCTAATAACTGTGGAATTTATACAACTAATAATACTTTCCATTTCGTGTATTATTCATTGAAGAGATACAATGTTGGTTAATTCGTTTTTCACATATGAGATTGTCAGATAGATATTATTTATTTTGTGTTGTCGAATTATACTTGTGGTAAGCATACGGTATACGGTATTGATGTACCTATATCGCATGTGTTGCGTTTTCCATAAAAAAATGAACCCTTAAGGTAATTATGTAGCAAAATAGTGTTACTTCAATTTGTCGATATAAAGAATCTGTTATTACCTTTATAAGTAAGTAGTTGAGAATAGAATGCCTGATAAGGAAATTATCACGTTTTAAAATAAGTCTCGATTACCACCTACAAAAGTTATTTCGCCGTGTCCCTTTATAGGAACCCTATAGGTATGCTTATCTGCAGATTAGACTGGGCCAGGGGTTCTATGTACTGACGTTGCTATGTTACGGGGGCTCTCTCCCCAAGGTCAGTGGTATACCATTTATAGGACTATAGGACTATAGGCGGTGGGGTTCTTTGTGATTATATATTCACAATCGTGTTCATTTCAAATATTTTAATATGGGTCAATTTTTGACGTGTCTTTAATTTCGTTGGTTGTGGCTTAGCAAAATGAATGAATATTCAATATTAAGTATTAGTAGAATTGATAAAATGTGGCGATATATCACTTAAAACTATTATAGACTTTTATAGTAAAAAAATAATTTTAATATTAAATACGTATACCAAGTATCGAGGATAATATAAAAAAGATCTCACACCAGATGGACTGATCCTGTGTTATACAACAAGACACTAATAAAAGTCAAGTTTAAAAGTTTCGTTTTAAATCTTGAAGCGAGACGAGGTTGTTTCCAAGTCTGGCTAGTTACTTCTGAGGCTTCGCTTAGATTCTAGTTTGAAACTTCGATATTTATTAGCGGTTAAAGAAAGTTACGAGTGTATATAAAAAACAGCAATTACAGTTTCTTAAAGTAAAAGTGCGATTTGTGAAGTTGTGATTTTTGGAAACTTTTTAATTTGTAGCTTGTTGCGAAGTTTTATGTACGTATTGCTTATTTTATGGGGTGAAATTTACATGTTTTTCTTTTAAATTATTACGTAACTTAAAAGCATTTCTTCAACTTTCTCTTAAGACGTTTGACAGACCATTTTTATTTTTTATCGTATTTTAAAGGCAAAACATGTTTCAGATTTCTTGTATCAAATAAAGCCGTTCACAAACTAACATTAAAAACTATTCCGTGAGAATATCGCCAACACTCATTAAATAAAAATTACGAACAACGTCCGAGTGGATACAAATATGTAATTTGAGTTTTGAAAAGTGTTAGTAGAACCAGTATAAAGCACGTATAATAAATAAAATTTACCATAACTATGCCCACGGGACGGCGGTATTATTCAGTTTATTAATGACGATTTCGCGCTCGGCTGGTGGCGGGTCGCGACTCCAAATGGTAGCAGTTTGTTTTCGACCAAACCACGGCACAAGGGCAACACTGATTTCATTACGTGATTTATTTTTTCATTCCCTCGCAATCCAATAAATCCCCAACGGCATCGACGAGTTAATTAATAATTTAAGTATCGGCGATTGTATCCTGTTAGATGTGTTTTAATAAAGGACATTTGAATTTTTATTTGGGTATACAAAATGGTAAAGGTCTTTTAATTTAAAATACATTTTCACTACACGGACACATAGAATTCAATTAAGAAATTGATTAATGTTTTTGGTTGGTATTAGCTATTAACACTTTAAACGTATTCAACAATTTAAAATTAGACATATTTAAGCGGTTTAATTATTTTTTAATTTATGACTTCACTTTGCATGTGGTAACACGTCATTCACCTGTGTCTTTTTTCCGTAAATCATTTTGAGTAGGTCTAATTTTTAAAAGTAAGCAATTCTATTTTTCCAAATTACAATTGTAGCTTCACTTGAACGATTGCACGAGTTATTTACGACCTCAATAAAGTGTGCCTTAAAAATTGTTAATGAAAAGGCATTAAAACACGCGGCCCCTCATAAATAACATGGTGACAGTTTGAGAAAAATACAACGGCGATTGTCACAGATAAAAAATTCTGTAATTCTATGTTGCCATTTGTGGAACAATTAATTAAAAAACACGTTTATTGTTCAAAAAAGGTTTCTCTTAATTTAAACTAAGATTTATTAAAATATCTTAAATCTTACGTTTAAAGATTTTTTTCATAAAGCTGAAAAATGTTTGTGTGTTTGGGCGTGCCAATTATTTTTTAAACTGTGTATCTGATTTTAATTTTTTTGTGTATGATAACTATTTACAACATATATATTAAATATGCATTATAGTATATTAAAACTATTATAAGAACGCGGCCAAAACTGTGGGGTACGGCTTGTAACATTTTTTATTCATTAACAGTAACATTCTCTTCAGTATAAAACATCTTGCATTTATTTTCAAATATATAACTTATAACTCGTTTCGCTTCATATTATTAAAAGTTATTCCGCGCTATGCTTAGGTACCAACGTCAAAGATACTCAATCATACTCGTAAGATAAACATTGGCTGCATTGGAATTTATACCTCGACCGCTCCATAGATTGTTGGAGCGGTAATCGAATTCTTATTTCAAACGGCAAATGTCCCGTGAACTGCGCAAAGCCTTCGCGTACATTACAAAGCCTTGGACAAAACCCGGACGATGCACGACTGCCCTATCAAATGGATTTCGAGATTTCTATTATGTGTTACTTCCCTAATATTAGGTTTATTTTTTGAGATGATTGTGTACCTTTAGTTACGAAGATTCTTAAGAATTATGTTTAGTATCAAAAGTAGTTACTTATTTTAGTGCTGATATTACTATCAGTTAATCGGCTGTGCCCTGAGTGGTTTTTTAATATAATTTTTTATGGAGGATTTAATATGATTTTCTTTCATAATTGATGTAGCACTACCGATTAACAATGACAGGATGCTTCTTATAAAATTGATCACAATGATCACTTGATGATAAAAATTGAATTGATGATATCGAAATATTAGACACAGTGTATTAATTTATTCATGTTCTGAATGAGTTCAGTTAAAGGCAGTTGCTATAAAGTTCCAATTTCAAAAGCACTTATTCCCAATACAAGCACGATGTATCGTGTATGATTTTTTAAAATCTTCTTATCATATTTTGAAATAAGTCTAGACTGTCAGGGCTTATGTTTTCTCTAAAAGATCAGACAGACGTTCAAAAACGCTTTGTTAAAGCGAAAAGATAAAAGTTCTGTATTTGCAAATCAAATTTCAAGCACACTCGATTTGCATATCGCTAAGTACAACGTTAACTATGAAAACGATGTTTTTACTTACAATCGCATTCTAGTGGGTTCTGGAATATTCTGGAATAGACAACGTAAACTCGCGTTGTACGACTCTGATGTATATAAAAACTATTGTAGGAGCTATGCCGTACACTTCTGCTAAGAATGCATTTTGTAATTAGTAATTTAGTACCAATAAAGCTTTTGACAAGTGCAGTCAAGTTTTATTACGCAGTACTCAGTTATGACATAATATATGACATAGCGCAATACATGGGTACGCGTCCCGTACATCTATCATATTCAGAATCTATAGCTATATAGAAATGAAAATAGCAATCAAGTTGGTACAGAAAAGCAACACTGCAATGTACGTAAATTATTTTTCATTTAAAAAGTGTTTATATACCTACTTGTCGCAGAGAGTGACGTCGTAGTAGTTGTAGTGATGCCGAGGATATATAATGATTGTTTGCTTCATGATGGCTCTTTCTTAGGTTCTTAATAAGTAAAACTTCAGAGTAACATATTCACGGCGTATATTCTCAATTTGTCACTATCCAATATCCGATTATTTTCACAATTCTGACGTTTTTATAGCAACTGACAGATTCCACATAATTCTTTTGTTTGAATTTAAACATTCTAATAAACCAAGGAGGTTCGACTAATTAACTAATATTGAAATAGTTTTCACTATCTTGATTATTCTTTTCGTCATCCGATATACTAAATGTTATTATCTGAATATTTTAAAATAATTTCCATCGATAAATAATATTCTATCAAGCGGTCAGTCTAGACTCTAGACGATGCTAGTTTAATAACAACTAATATTTTGACGACATAAGATAATGTTATCTTTTCATCGTATATTATACTGTCTTCATGTTAATGTATGTATGTCCAGTCCGCTTGGATTTTTATAAATTCCCCTCACGTACGTGTTTCTTTTTGCACAGAATTTTGTTCGGACCAAATGATAGTGTTTTGTTGATTTTCATTTTTGATTCAGCATTATTTAGGCTGAGGGGTGAGCACGAAATTGATAATTTCTTAGGAATATTATTTAGACAGAAATAGAGTTTTTATTTTTTTATTGAATATTATGGGTTTTTTATATTGAATGTATTGATATTTTAGGTTAAACTCTTGTAACCTTTCGAAAAATGAATACTTGATTTTCAAATGTAAAGATCATATAAATACAAAGCAAAAGTTCTAGAAAACCTGTAGGTAACACCTCCTTTGATATGAAAGGAAATTGGATATTTTACGTCAAACGAAACATTTTATTCTTCAAAATAGAAATGCAAGTATTATAACGGTTTAGCTTAAAAATACATTTTAAGCTTGATTTAGAAAATTTTCCGGCGATATTTTTTACCTCGCTATTTATTTTAAAAGCGTTTCTTCAAAAAAATATCTTTTGTACTCAACACGTTATTCAATAATATTAGAACACAATCAGTTCTATGTAGACACAGTCATCTTTAAAAGGTCGGCAACACACTCCTGAAATACCTATAGGTGGCGTTGCTATCTTTAATAAAACAGTCATAAGCAATTACATTCCAATTGCTTTAGCTAACTAATAACAAAGAGGATATATAGTCAACTTTTTAATTTACTTTGAAAATTTAACATATTTTTTTTAACTTTAAAGACTTGCTGTAAAGTTTTACCTCATGTACATAATATATATGAAAGTAGCCGCATCCCCGCGGATTTACAAGCATAAACATGTTATGCATAAACCTTTTCTTCTGAATCACTCTATCTTATAAAAAAATCGCATGCAAATCGTTTGCGCAGTTTTAAAAATTTAACCATACATAGGAACGGACAGAAAAAGGTTACTTTTTTATACTACGTTATGATATACAGTCTGTCAAAAACAACACACATATATAAAACTAAGATGATAAATCCGCCATCTTAAATGGAATGGTCGGGAAAAAGTTTACAAAATACCTACATAGTTACTTCTTATTCTTAGATGGGAACTAACGGCTGCTGTCTGGTACTATCTGTAACAAGTTCGAAAACTCCACGTATCTTTCTAAACCAATTACTTATATACAGTGACTGATTTCAGATAGTAAAACAATAATATAATCTTTTCGAGATCGTCGACGGTACCTACTTTTTTCGTTACATCTAAGAATCATATTGTAAGCATTGGAACATTTTGTGTTGGCCATATTTAATGCATTATAACCCTTGTTTGAGATGGCCAAATACCTCCTTTTTTCATTAAATATTATAAGAATGTACTACTGTAATGTACTGTAAGAAATCACTAATAGTGATAACGCCGCCCATTGTCAAAACACTCTTTGTTGTATTTTTATTTCTAGTTTAAGGTGTATTTCTGTATAATATATTGACAATAAATAATTTTTATTATTTATTAAGAATTACATTGGAACATATTATCTTAGTAATATTGAAACACACACTTAGCTAAATGGTTTGCTAAAAGCTGTTCTAAGAATTATATTTATTCAACGTTAATAAGTAATATTTAATACAAACCTTGCAGTATTTTTATATTTTCCAGAGACTGTGGAACTCATAAATGATTTATTTCTCCGGCGTCGCAGATTAAGAAAACAATGGAGGACAATCTATCAACATTGAGTCCATTTAGGAAGACAAAAGCCAACGAGACGGGATCTAGTGAAGTGAAGCGTTTTATATTATATTTATCTTTAATTACTACACGAAAAAAGCGATCCAGAATAATGACGATCTGAGGGTGAAAGAAACGGAAAACAAATAGCGATTTTCTTTTGTTGGCTTATTATTCCCCGCAGTATTCATTATGTTCTTTGCGTATTGAGTATACCGTATACTATACGTATACAGTGCTTATACGTCTTCTTATTCAGTTTTTATATTGGTGTTTTTGGAGTACTTTTGTTACGAATTGATGACTATATAGCTATTCTAACTAACACATGTCGAATTGACACAGATTACATGAAAGTAACTATAGTATAATATATTTATATATTCTATTTTACATTTTCGGTTATCCATACTAATATTATAAATGCAAAGGTAACTCTGTCTGTCTGTCTGTCTTTCCATCGCGCTAAAACTACTGAACCGATTAGAACGAAATTTGGTACACAGTTAGTTGGTCTAGAGTCTGAGAAAGAGCATAGGCTACATTTTAACTGGAAAATAGGGTTAAAAGGGGGGTAGTGGGGGTCAAAGTTTACACGCGGACGGAGTCGCGGGCAGCAGCTAGTTTTATATAATAGTTTTATATGTACAGAAATATTATGATAAAGTTTATGACAACACTTACCAGAAGCATTTTATGGTCTAGTTGATAATTTAGAGATTTATAAAAGAAGACAAGTGGAAGGGGAAATTGCATAAAACATTTTATTTCACTTGTAGTAATAAAATCTGTAATATTACGTCAGTGAAAACTGAAAGGACGATAAAACTTTACGAGGAGAGCGTCTAGAGTGAAATTTAATTAGGATCATATCAAACTTTATACGATGTGGCTATCAATAAAATAACATTTACAGATTAATCGGAGATATTGAAATGCCCTTACTGTGACAGACGAGTATAGATTTTGCTCCTTAAAAAATAAATCTCTATATAAACCTTTAAAAATTAGAGTTTCATTGAGCTGTTTTTGTTTACTTTATTATTGAAGTCTTAAGGCTTAAATGAGTCAATGTTATGTTTTTTTTGCCGTGTTTCAATGTATAGTGACGTCATGTATAATGGGTTGTTATTAGTTATGATTCTTATTACAATTAATGTATTATACATGCGTGAGAGAAAGAGATTGAATTTGTCAAAAACTCTTTATTCTATAAAATATAGGTCACTTGGATATGCTATGCGATTTTTATATAAATAAATAAGTTGCGAACGCTTCAAAAAATATAATATGATACATCGCACTCTAACATCGTAGGTATATGAAACGTAGCACATATACCTATGATCAGCTCAGTCAGTAAGTGTGGTTCGTGTGGTCAAGCACCTTTTCTTTACTTCAAAGAGGGGTAACATCCCTCTCTTCCCAACACACAAATAAAAAAAGAAAATTTCTAAATACATAAACCTGTCATATGCTATAACTATGACGTCATATTTATAACGGTTTTCCTGAGCGACAGAGGCTTCCGTCAAAAGCGTACTAGCGATATAATCGTGCGCCTATCATGCACAATATTACTTCAAAACTAGCTAAATTATGTGTGTTGGCAGTAGCGGCGATATGTATTTTGGCGCAATGCGTCAGTTTGTAGCAATGTATGAGTATGCCCATGGCACTGAGGTAACCCGTGGGTTGTAAGGGTTTAGTACTTGGATCGGATGTTTAAAATGTTTTGTATGTGAACTATGTTACCGTCCTTTTCTCAATAAGCCAATTAGCTTTAGACAAGCTACGCTATATTTTATATGCCATATATTACTATATTGTGTTATATAGAAAAGTTTGAATCTTGGGTTCAATTAAATTGTTATTATAAATATTATACCTTTGGACATATTACAAACAATAATAAACGCTATTTATGTGTGTTTAAACAAAGTAATTTTACTTGGATCAAGTAAGAAACATCTGTATTGTAAAAATTAATCGTCTAATATTTTTAACTAACTAACTAACAGTTTAATCGAATCATATCAATCTTTTTTTTAAATATATTATATACAAGGTTGCTGATATGATAAGTACCTCGTTAACGAAGTCGCGTTAAGCTAGCTTGCTTTAAATTAAAGTGTATAATAAAAGTGTACACTTCGCTGATACTAGCGCCATACAAATACCTATATTTTATACAAACGCGCGAGATGATTGAACCTGATACTCCGTTATTTCGAATTTTCGCGAAGCTATTGAATATGGATAGTATTGAAATAAGATTTTATTCATGTTCACGTTATTTATTCAAAATTCGTTCACAGTAAATTTACTTCTTACTTTCTTATGAAAAACGAAACGTAACACGAATAAAGTACAATCTGGGATTTTCTTGTGCATTTTGAAAATATGTATAGAAATAATACGTATTTCATGCACACGACAATGTGTATTATTTCGAGTTAGAAGGATTTTAATAGATTTGCCTTTGCGGATTTAACAGGATATTTCTATCAATGAAAAATTGTTGCTTATGTAACTAGCTGTATTTCATGGTTTAATTTAATTAAATAGTATTTGATATTTAATTTTTATTTAAATAATAGTCCTCTGGACGTCATTTATTATAATCTCGATTTTAAAAACTTTCTTTTGGTATGGATGTATTTTTCTAAAAGCATAATATTTTTTCAACCATTTTTATTCAGCTATTGCTTGATATATTCTTTGTATACCAAAATTTAAAATTTTTGTCATTAATCATTAGTTATATTAAAAACCTATTAGATATCAGTTATATTAGTTTTTTCTAGTTTCATACACCGTTTACTGAAGACATAATTTCAGCTATGACCAAACATTACTATAGAAAATAATTTGAATAGCTGTCCTTTGTGTCGGAAACGCAGAGCCAGACATTTTGCTTGGTAAAACTTTAATGAAACCACGCTCTAATATTTATGGTTATGTTATGACGTTGGAATTTAAGCCCGCGTTAGAGCTACGTCGGCTGAATATGGAATTAGCTAGACTAAGGAAATTCGATGTTTAGTTCAGTGTGTGTTATTGTAAAGTCAGATATTATCATACGGTGTATGCTGCTTGTTTTAATTTGCTAGCTGTTTAAGCGAACTCTTTAGATATGATAGTGTCTAGTGTAGGAAAATGCAACGTAGAAAAACGTCGTAGTATAACTGTACATTTTATTAGAATGATATCAAGCTTATAGCAATATTATAGCAAAAAATGATTTTTTATTATATCAGTGTGACTTACGGGCATATATTCAAAGGCAAATCAAATTTAAGCACGCCTCAAGTCTAGAAATTAGGACCGATTTGTATGGTGTCAATTCGTAACGGTCAGAGTTGCACTTAAATTTGAATAGCGTTTCAGTATTCCTGCATTAGTATTGTAAAGCCAAATATGCAATTATATAATAATTTTCTCATATAATCTATCATTTAGCTAAAATATTCTAGCTGCTTTTATAAGCTACCAAAAATACACAATGACTAATATTTGTTCATACTAATTCATACATACATATTCAACCAAACGCAACTAAGTATTCTACGACCCAGACTCTAAAATATGAACTCCTAAATCTACGAATAATTTGTCAGAACAATACAAGTCTAGAAGTCAAATTAATATGTACGGAGTGGCCCCAGTAATGTGGGCTGTATTAAAACGGGTGCTAATGGGGTAGGAGTGTGTCGCCAAACCGCAGACTATATTCTTGGACCGCTCCAGAATTATTAATTAGCTGAATGGTGATTGCTTTGGCTGGAGGAATATTTGTAGGAGATTAAATGGTATCCTTATGTCATAGGTATGAAGATAGAGGAAGTTTTTGGTCAATTTGTAATGCTAAGGAGTTCCTGTAGGAAATCCGTTTTAATAAGTTTCCTTTATGTTTTTTTCTGCACGCGAAATATCGGCTTATTCTATTAAATATATGATGATGAAAAATCAAATGTTTTGCATTTATAATATTACCAAGGATTAGAAGCATTTTTGCCAATTTATTATTACGAGAAAATATTACCGATTAAATTTATAGTCGTACATATGTACTATATTTTATGAAATGCCGAGGATATTATAGTACATAAAGCAATTTGAAACAAATACTGTATAGAAGCAAAACAGTGATAAATCAGTTCTATTCTATCATAAATAAACCCACGATTTAATTATTATGGAGTCACATCTTTAACATCATAAACATAGAAATAATAGCCGTGAAGCATAAGTTGGCGAAGCACAAATTTAGAATTAACCCACCCTTTCAAGACACCCAACAAAAGGCAGAAACAATCGCGTTCGTTCCGCCTTCATTTACATTAATATGAGATTTCCCCGAGTAATAATACTTTATATTTATTCAAAATCACGTTAAATATAATGTAGATCGGTTTCCGAGTCAGTGAACGATTCGTATGAATACAACATAAGCTGATTGTACACTTATCTTTCAATATTTTACTGCTTTGTAACATTTTTTTGGTTGAGATTGATTGTTCTTAATAATATTTTGATTGCATGTAGTGTTAAATTGTTATTACGGAGATACATAACAACATATACTTAATGACAAAAACGATTGTAATACGATGTAAGAACGATTATTCTTTCGAGTAATAACGAGTCCGTTATTGTGACGAGAATGAAAATAAATGTGCGAGTCAAACTCGGTTAAATAATATGCACCTTATGTGAAGAAGTTCTCATTAAAATATTTATTCTGACATTATCTGACTAAAATTTCGCAAAATTATAATACCACTTTTCGAATACAAAATCCGCGTGGAATACGTATACACAAAACCTTAGGAATCTCGTTAAAATTAAGGATTTAAATTTACGAAACATCCCACAGCGAATGGGTGAAACGAAATAAATATGAATATGAATGGGGAATCAGACAAGTGCGGGAACGATTCGAATTATTAACTTGTGGAGTGGCCGGCCCGACCTCTCGACGTCTCTAACAAGCTTGTCATAAACGTTAGCTTTCTTTGCCAACTTATACCTTTATTCAATATTGTTACCATTTAAGCTTGCTTATTGGCGCAGTACCTATAGTATTAAGTAACGTTATAGAACGTATGTAAACATATTAGACACGGGTGATATCTAAAGATATATATAAATAACGTATTACGTTGTTTGTCAGCGATTGACTCCTAAACTACTGAACCGATTTTAAATTAATTTTGCACACTGTAAGCAGTTTGATCCAACTTAAAAGATAGGATAGCTTACATCATACAATATGCGAGCGAGGCATATGATTTTATCTGCATGATTTTAGTATATATAGACTTTATAAAATTATTGTATTGATAATCTCATTCTATAAACAAGAGTAGAAAAAAAGGTATTTTTTAGTCACAGGGTACATTATCAATTCACGCTACCTTTGGCAGACATTTCGAAACGAAGCGACTGGTCTGCAACGGAGACAATTTGCTCGTAGCCTCGCTACGTTTTCGAAAGGTATAATTTGGGCAAGGGCCCCCAATGACCGGGCGCGCTACGAATCTCAAGTGCCTACAAGCTACGGTCTACGAACGTTACGAATTTTGTGTATAAATATTTAATACTACGTCGCTTTAGTACTCGAAAATTTTAACCAATACTTAATATTTTTACCCGCCGAATTCGGCTGTAAATTATAGTAATTGATTTTTAGGGTTATGCTTCACGTTTAACTTTTAAATTATACGTCCAATCGTATAAATTTCAGCAATATTCCGTTTTAATACCTGCCTTAATTGTACCCTGTAAGTCTGTAGCAAATAATGATCGAATGACTTTACATTTAAAAGAGAAATTCGTTTTTCATTCCATTGAGTATTCATGCTTTGAATGCAAAAGCTATATTTTCATTCATTTGGCCAGACTATAAAATTGCGTCTCCCAAAAATTTTAATGAGTTTTTCATTGTTACCGAAACCGAGACAGTGTGATTTAATGCGGGAATCGGTTCGATTATATTTTTTGGAAGATTTTAACATCTGGCGACAATCATCTGCATAGTATAACTTTTAACGTCATAAAATTCAATGTTTGGAACTTTATATTGTAAGTTATAACTATAGTTACAATTTTACGAACACCGAGAAGTTTAAGGAGATTTAATGTTATCTCTGATTAAATTCTGATAGTAACAAAGCGATCAGACGTTACCGATACGCAATACTAGTTTGATATTAATATTCTAGAATATTCCATATATATATAACGATGGTATTTAGCAACAGCTGCTTGAGCTTTCAAGGACCGGGTTAATTAGAGCCTTCACTCCAGTCCGCTTGCGGTTTTAATAAAATAATAAAACTGGTCGCCTATAAATCACGTGAGTCGTAGAGGTTTCAAGATTTTAATTTTATATTTACAATAGATATTTTAAACACATTGAACATCTCTTTCAATCAGTTCATAATGAAATGAAGCGATAAAATTGATACAATTCATACTTATTTTATACTCGTATATTTTAGTAAAAGAGCTAATAACGGTTCTGTCACTAGTTCATTATATAATATTAAACTATGCATAAAAGCAATTGAAAATACACTTATATCATGATCATTTGTTGATAGGGAAATTAGCACAAAAATCGAAAAATAAAGAACATTTTCCACGAATTATATCATTAGGTAATTAAAATAGCGTGTCAGTTCAAATATAATACAAAAATAAGAGTAATATAATTAATATAAAATATTGACGGGAATTTCAAGACATATTAATCTATATGCGATGAAAATCAGTATTCGATGTATCGAGACAAGTAAACGACTTCGCCACCTGCGGAGTGTCAAACTCGGCTCCCTTATTAACTGACACGTCTCTAATTACTGGTGATCACCTGCTACTGACGGCGCGATTTAAACATATTTACAATATCGCAAATTCAAAATATATAGAAGCTATTGTATTTGTAAGCAAAACTAAGCTTTGAGAATGATAAGTACAGCTGCTCGGTATCTTATGTGTAAATCTTTGTATGAACCGGAAATATTAATATTGGAGGTTATATAAAAACAATGGAAAGGTTATTCATATTTTAGATACCTACTAGCTGTTGCTCGCGACTTCGTCCCCGTTGGATCTATTTCTATTATTATGTTTTAGTGAGTCAATCTTAGAAGATAGACATATACTGTCGCGGACTTTTTTTAGATCATTTGAAGAGGAATAATTCTTTCAAACATATTATTTTTGTATCTTGAACCGTTTTCGCAACGCACGCAAAGGAAGCCCTCAAAGATGAATAATTTTCCCCGTTTTTTCCATATTATCCATTATATCTTCGCTCCTTTTAGTCGCAGCGTGATGTTATGTAGCCTAAAGCCTTCCTCAATAAATGGTCAATTCAATAAAAAAAGAATTTTTCAATTCGAACCAATAGATCCTGAGATTAGCGCGTTCAAACAAACAAACAAACAAACAAACTCTTCAGCTTTATATATTAGTATAGATATAGATAACTATATATTTAAGATACGACAGACATTATAGACATGCTGTCTTACAGAAATCATATAAACGAAAACTGATAAAGAAGTTAAAACTACCATTGAACGTACTATTTTTCAAATAATTCGTCAGTGGCATATAATTATTACAATTTCTAGTACAATACTTAATGTAATATAAATCTTTGGAACGATGAATAAAAAACAACGTATATATATTTTATCCGAAAAACAAAGCAAGAATATTGTCTTCTATAGTATCTTTTTACTATTAATATATTTGTTTAGAAATTTTTAAGTTGTAAACAATATACATATTTTAATTATTTTCAATAATTCCTATAGGCAGACAATATACACTGAACTAACAAAATATCTCGTATAGCACTGTCCCTGACTCTACTGTTTAAACATTCAAACTTTGCAGACGTTTTCGATCCGTGAGCCGTTCGGACAGCGCATACTATTGTCTTTATTTATCGCTTCTCATATTAAGGAAACTAGAAAAGTTTTAATTTAAGGACATGTTTCATCTTTTCAATTATCTTTATCTGTATTGGTATATAAAGCTGAAGAACTTACGAACTCCGTGTAGGATTATTTTTGTATGATAGCTACATTCTTAAATAGAACTATATGTTATTGAATAGTGATCTTTAAGTACCTTTTAGTTGTCTATACATGGTTTCTTATTCAATACATATGGATATACTAATAGTTTTATTGTTCGTTGACGACATGTTGTATTAAATACATTGGATTAATAATCTTTTCATAAAAATATGAATAGGAGAAATTAATACCAGTTATGATGACTATGAAGCGTGCATAATATGAAATCTCAAAAGAAGGATCAATGATTCTATTATGTATTGTTTGTTAAGCTACAGATTTATCAAAGAAGGGCGTTGAACCAGTTTTCGGCCCTTATAATCCCCTTTCACAGCCCGCTACCTTCCAAGCTATTCTAAGAATTTTATTCTTGTTAATTAAGAATTGGTTGAAGAGAGATAACGAGATTATCTCACGGTATTTAATTGGAGATCGGTGTTTAAAGAAGCGTTTAACAAAGTGAAAATCACTTGTCAAGAAAACCTGAACGTCTTCGTACTTCGATTACGATGTTAATTAAATTCTTAAACTATTATTTATTCTCTGTGAATCTTGCTTTATTTTGAACACATCGGTGACCCTTGGAATTGTGTAGGCACGTGCATTGATTTAAATATTTCAATTATAATCTTAGTTAATATTAAAAAATAATAATTTGTAAGTAATTTCGCTTTGCTCAATATATTTTTAAATATTCCTCCCCTATAGCTTGAACTTGCTGATGTTTCAGCTGTACAACAAACAGCTAATTACCAGGAATCCATAACAGTGTAGGAGGTGACAGCTAAGAAGAGGCGTATTGATTCACTTTCACCATCACTAGAGGTCAGCTGCGCGCGGCTGCACTAGGGCAGTAGTGCATTTCCAGCATAGTCCATACTGCGCTTCGTATTGCATCCCACGTTAAGCTATGGGATATCATAGCTCTAACTATCGACAGGAAATTTCTAGAACAATCCTTAAGAAACTAAGAGTAGTGACGACTAAAAGAATAAGCGTGTGTGGTCGCATTGTGTGTAAGTTCATGTATGTGTTATATTTTATAAGTGATGTTGGTTATTGAAGCGTAAGTATAGAGTAAGTTGTACCGTTCTTTTATTTACATATTGTCTTTAATACTGGTCATTGTAAAAGCAAGCTTAGTATTTCTAAACCAAATATCGAAAGTATTAGTACACAAATATGTACGAAAATTGTACAAAACTCATTACAACTTCATATGAATAGATTGCGATTAAATTAATTTAAGAACAAGCTTTTTTAGATGAAGCGCTCTTTAAAATTTAAATTAAATTAGGTGCTTCAAGTTTTATTCAAAACCTATCAAACCAATACACGGAGAAAATAATATATCTTTTTGAAATTTTTCATTTTCACATTTCGTAAAATAAAGTTATATTATAATATATATAGTAGAGGGTCGATATTTAGCTACAAACCAAATTCAATTTACCGAATCAAATTTAAAATTCCGCCAATCATTTCATATGCACAGTGGACAGCGTCAAATAGTGTTAAATTCCTATTTGGAGACATTCAAGCAATTTATTTGAGTCGGAAACGCAATACGATGCAAATCGGATTTTCACTGAGAGGAAAAAGGATGGATTTATATAAAATGTAGCGGGAAGAAATACGTCTTTGTGAAACCTTTGAAATGCGAAAGTAACATAAGTAATAAGAAAGTAAAATAAATACTATTAGTAGGAGAAAGAGAAAACCTTGCTTTTTGAATCTCTGATTGTTGGACTTTTATTTTTTAATAAATTGGTTGAATTGTAAAATATATTTTATTAGGTAAATTTAAAATATTGTTTACGTATTTTATAACTCGTAACAAAGAATAATATAATATATTAATAATACAAATACTTATTTGGAAATTTTAAGCGACGAAATGTTTCATTAAATATTAGCTTTCCTTCGGTTTCTTTAGAAGTTTATTTAAAGTAGCGTTATTTACAGTAAAGCTTTTACATTCAACGTTTGCATGTCTAAAACCGTCGTGAAATACGAGAAACTTGATATAAACAGAAGTTGAGTGTAAATGCTAAAGTTCTCATCGTAAATCATCCAAGATTATCTATGAATACTTCGTCTATGCTCTGAGCATGAATAATTTATATAGTGTCATGCTTTAGTGTAGAATTACCTCATATGAAATGAATAGTCGACTTTTTGGTTCTGTGCTCGTAAACAGAACATCATAAAAAATCTTGTTATACGCTATGCATAGATTATCAGGTGCTCTTACTGGCCCGACTATGCATCCATTGGTATAAATATTAAAGCATTGCTTAAGCTAAATTATATGAAAAATATTTTTTGTAAAAATATATTTTATAGCAACTCCAAGGGATCTTATTAGTCCTTATTGTCTAAAATACAAAGGCCAGATATTTTTTGTACATTATTAACGAGACAAAGCATAAATTTGAGAGCTATTTTTCGTAGTAATTTATACTTTGAAGTCATTTTAAAGTATTAAGATGTAAAAGCAATTCTGTTATACACTTCGAATTAAAATGAATAAAAAATTTTCTTTGACTTACGGGCACTAATAAAGTATTAAATATGTACTATGCAGTCGTTGAATATTAATTATTTGATATGATTTGTTTTGCGAGCAGTCTTATCCAATGACAGGGTTTCTTATTTTAAAGGTTTTTTTTAATAATTTTCTTAATTCCACGTAGTAACATAACACAAACATACACAAAAAAAATGCGGTAGAATCTGTATTTTGAGTCTGTACTTCACATGTAAATGGCGACCTTTTAGCCATAAGCATAATTAATTTATTCTTATACTCTTACTGAAATGATATACCTTAAATAAATTAAACTATCTCAAGCTTGCCTTGACATTAAAATCGGAAAGTACTTAAGTCTAATGCTACTCAATATTATAAATGTTTGTGATGATCTAAGATTGTTTGTTATTATCTCTCTTTTTAAAACGTTATGATCTTAATAGAGGTACCTGTATAGGCACAAGATACTTTTAACTCATTGCCATTATAATATCATATTAAAATGCTCACGACGCAACTAGTTGTTTTATACTAAGGTATCCGAACAAAGCAACATGTAATTACAACTCATAAATTCCAATAAGCACGTCTAAATACTCCGGTACATTTTTAATAACGATCATGACAAACGGCCGCAAAACAGATTTATCTCTTTAGCCACGTGCATCGAAACGCCATTCCTAAAGCGATTTTAGCATGTAAGCTGAAATTTATGAACATCCAGCGTCTGATAAAAATTGTATTGCCCACGGTTTATTGGCTCGCTTTTTGACTTTTATTCTGTTTATTTTGCAGCTAGTTATCTTTATGGCCATGTTAATATCTCAATGCTTGCTTGAATGGAAGCGATTTTTTACGCATATTATGTGTATACAAAGTACATACTTTAATGAGTGATTCAAAATGGTAATCATATTTTGTACTGAGATTGTAGACTATACCAAACCTCCTTAATCTAATATAGAAATGATATGAGCTTTATTAAAACGATAAATCAAAAGCGAATTGGTCAAAGTATTGATCTCAAATTAATATTGTAAAAGTTGGAATATATTTAATACAAGAAACCCTCCATCTTAGTCACTCCACACAACGTTTCGCCAGAATTTTATCGAAATAAAAGTTCGAGTACTTAAATAATTGGTAGCCTTAACGTATCTCATTTCGGCAAACAAGTTAGGGCATTCGCAGGTTTTCTAGGGATTTTCATTGTGGCCTCACAGTCTGCGGCTCCGATTGAAATTTTTCGAGTGGAAGCGACAGGCTTTACTCGAGCGTGAATTAATATTTATCTAGAAGAGGGATTATATTTTTAAATATTAGCCCTGACTGCGATATCGCTGTTTTATTTTACAAACTCATTAGTGCGTAGCTAATATACTATCTACAACTTTTTGAGCACCGATACTTTTAAATAAAAAACCTAAAGTAAATGCTTTAATGTTACGTTTAATTAATACTATATTATGAGCTTTTCTTTACGAGAATCTCGAAAACTCGTCAATACCGTAAGCATTTTCATATCAATACAATGTTTCGATGATAGATAGCGTTTTAAATTTAGACGAAAAATTTGTCTATTATATCGAAGCGTCGAATAGCTGTATACTTTTAATACAGACACAATTTTAAATTCTTCAGCATCTTTACACATATCTGCCGCTACCGTTTCACGTACGTAGAATATTTTATTTACGTAATTATATTCATGTAATTATCTACCAAAATTGTCTAATAACACATAAAGATTTTCTGTTAGTAAAATAATTATTAGTAAAAAGACAAAAAGTAAGTATTTCAAATCTACGCGACTTAAAATCTCCAAGACAGTACAAAGTCCGTTCCAGTACCCCTATATCTAAACCGAAGTACTTCAAGGCTTGAACACAATAAATAAACTGTTGGGACATGGCACTGCTGTCTACAGTGCTGGCAATTGAAATTTTATCCCGGCTTTATACACATCGCTCCCAATAAAATGGTATAAAATAAACAAAATATCCCTAAGCACTCGCTCAGATAGATTTAACGGGAGGTCCGATGTTTATGACTATTACTTATGCGGTTTATTATGTATGTAGGGTGAAAATGAAAGAGATACATGTATCTTATATGTTATACTTTATTGATTTTAAACTGGAGTGTCGTTGTGTGAAAGCTTTGAAAATATTTTATGTAGATTGAACTAGGAATGTATATAGATGTGTCGTTACTAGTCGTTTGCTTTTTGATGAAAAAGACTGTTCATGTCTATTTATAAAATGATTTTCGTTTTGGATATTATATTTGGATTTGTATAATAAATTTCGCAATCTTTTCTATTGAATATTAACCACCCAAAAGTAAGCTTCGGGATAACGCCAAATTCATAAAAACGTACTTCAAAGAATATTTGATTGTAAATCTTATATAATTACTAATCACTACATAATATAAAACACAAGTCGCTTTATTTGCCCAACGATTCTTGTGCGATTTTTTTAAAAGATGGTGATTCAAAAGGAAGGTACATAATATGTAAAATACATGCTTAATATATTGGAGCGAAGCCGGGGCGCTATTTACATATAAAATCAATTAGGTAAAATGACACAAGCAACGTTTTCGAAACACATGAAAAAAGTCATCAAAAGGGGAAATCACAGAAAAAGGCGAAGGCCATACATACATAAATCGCACTTCATAATCCACCCAATTCAAATGACTTTTAAAGTGATCGTCACTCCAATATCCATAATGAATGATGGCTCAATACAATCAATGATACACGCGGTGAATACGAACTGCGGTTCAGCTCATTACTTCATTTCAAAGCTCCCTGGGTCGATGTTATCGCTACGCATTGGCTCTATATATGACACATAGAGAATCAATTCTGTCCACTGAAAATATGTTCTTTAGTGAATTGTTTTACATTTAATTATCGTATTTAATCTATACGCATTTTAGTGTATATTAAATAGAATAATACAAAGTCATTTTCCGATGTCTGTCTGTCTATATTTCGTGTAAAGTGCACATCGGATTTTGATGCGATTAAGGTGTATGTGTATTTTGCATACAAAATATATCCGTTCGAAACCGGTGCGGGTCGCCAAATAGTGTGAAATATTTCTTACGTATTAACAGAAAAATGAGAATTTTATAAAATTTGGCAGCGTTATTGTCAACTATATATGTACTTAATACTAGCGGACCCGTGCCCACTTCGTTGACATAATGTTAACAATCCTTTTTTATATAGCCTATGACACTCAGCAATAATGTGACTTTCTATTGGTGAAAGTTTTTTTTCAAATCGCTTCAGTAGATCCCGAGATTACCCCTTACAATTTAACAAAAACACAAACTTTACTTCTTTATAATATTAGTATTGATTAGAATGTTAGTTAGGGACTTATATTCTATATTCTTATTTAAATAACTAAATATATAAAAAGAGAAACATATAACTCAACATTCTTTATTAGTATCATCGTATACATCAAGCATTCTTTAGAAGATCACACAATATAAATAATTTATATAAGTTTCGGGTGACAGCATCATCTCCTCAGATAATCTCGAGTGATTTATGCTTAGTGTCATGAAACCGCATACTATTTACCTTCGTCACGATAAATTTACCGAAAATAAACTCATTTATGCGAACATCTTCATGAGTATTTCGCTCGCAAAATGTTTATGTACAATTTGATACGAACGAATAAATAACTTATTCGTATTAATTTTGTTTAAGAATCTCAGACATGTTATATGATTTTTATTGTTTAAATATTAAAACCCATTGTTTTGTCGTACCTGAAATGTATGGAAGCGTTATGTGATACGTTATTTTAAATAATTAATCGTGCGGTTTTTTTTAATCAAATAGAGTGATTCAAGATGGAAGGTTTATGTGGATAAATATATAAAATTGATTATATCAATGATAAATATATTCTTAATCTTTTGCGTCTTCTGAATCATGTATGCATGTAATTTTCTCTAAAAAATAAGTACGTACGAAAAACCCTTTATCGTAAAGTTGCTATTTCAGGCGGGAAGCAGCGAAAATCGGATAAAATATTCCATTGCTATCGGTAGACTCTATTATGGTAGCATTGTGCTCATGATGTATGTTTTCCTAACATTTCGCGGGTGATTTTGCTTCAAAATTGACGCACGTGAACGAGGGAAAGCTATTCTGTGAGAAATCAGGTGACGTGGTGATTGATGTTACTTATTTCGCTTAAATCCGACATTAGAAAGTTACTTTAGGGTTTGGTATACGTATAGGCAATACTTTTAACGTTCCATTGTATTGTATGTACATTAACCATAGATCTTATTCTATCAACGTAAACAAATACGTAATATTTCGTAAGTAAAATTGGTAATAAAAACGAATTCACACAATCTCAGACGTACAAATATTAACATCCATCACATAATATGACTAACTGTTATTTTATGAGCATCTAATGGCCCGATAAGGATATTTTATTATTCCCTAATGGCTTATACCTGTCTTACGACGTACCACTTGCGATGTATTATGACCATCTATTCAGCCACCAATTTCGCATAATGGATCTATCTTTATTGTCGATTTGGAAGTAATGGTGGGTATAAGTAATAATTTGTTTCTGGCTATCCAATAGGCTTGAGGAAACCAGTGTTGGATATTTGGTCATCGCGATGTGATTCCAATCGTATGATATTGCTTCGGCTAGTAGCAATTTATTCTATCTGGCACCATCTATAATATTTAGAGATTAATTATTTTGTTATATATGTCGCAGAGAGTGACGTCGTAGTAGTTGTAGCGATGCCGGGGTAGTGATTGTTTGCTTCATGATGGCTCTTTCTTAGGTTCTTAATAATTAAAACTTCAGAGTATCATAATAACAGCGTATAATCTGCTCCAATTACAAAAAATTTTTTTTCACAATGCTGACGTTTTTTATAGCAACTGACAAATGCCACACAATTCTTTTAAGTTTGAATTTATATTCTAATAAACCAAGGAGGTTCGACTAATTAGGTTATATTGCAATAGTTTTCACTATCTTGATTATTATTTTCGTCCATCTGCTCCGATATATAATATTTTGCATTTAATAAAAAGATATTTCTGTTTTAAGAGTTAAAGATTGATTAAACTCGTTTACATAACGAAGCGTTATACATATAGTACTATAATTTAGTAGTTTTATAAATACTAGTCTTTAATGTATTACAAAGCTTTTATTTGTATAAAACTTAAATATTTTTAGTACTCAAAATATGAAGTATCGTTCCGGTCTGATAGTATGTCGGTACGCATTAATACAGAACAATCACAAAGGCTATACAGGTACGATGCGATGAAACCACTTCATGGACCGCGCTCAATTTTAAGAGAAAACATTTTTCATATTTTTTTTTGTAACTAGATTTTATAGTGATATAAACTCAAGTAACAAACCAAGATACATTAACAGAAGTAGATAATAAAAATGAAACAGTAATCAATATTATACGAAGTGCTTGGAATATATATAACATGAGCTTTACAAAATAAATATCTATATCATTTCAAACAACAATCTGAATATATTTTAATTTTTAACAAGTGTTATTAGTTACATGACGGGAATTAACAGTATACAATACCCCATTTCCTTTTCCTATTTTTCTTTATCCTTTATCCCATCTTGAAGAAATCATTACCCTTCTTCGTACACTTCTTCTTTCCCCATTTTAGGGCTGGCAACATTAAAAATAGCATAGTTAGTTCTTTATAACTTCCACAAAGCGTTGCATCTGCTTATTTTGCATGTACGTGTACGCAGACGATATTGATTTTGTCTGTGTTAGGGGGACAGCCTGATAATCATATTATACTGTATTTTAAATATATTGCAAGGGGACGCTGTATGTACCATTACATATTTATATAATTTGACCTTGAATTCACAACCCTTGTGCAATTAATTTCGGCCAGTTAATGGGGATTCTAAAAGGGTGTATCGTCAATATTGATCATTGAATGGTTAGTAGCTTATTTAAAAGAACAAGTTCGTCACGATGAAATTATCTTTATGATTATAAATTAAATAGACATTTAAATCGAATCCTGATATTATAGTCCCTATGAAGACCATCTGTGTAAAAAAACTGCAGTGATTGGGTGATTCTAAGGTTAGAAGAATTTAATGTTGCCAAAAAACAAATATTTTTTATAAAAATAAGTTATGTTTCTAAAATTGTATTACGTTAAAACATTATGCTATGTTTTATAATTTAAAAGCACTTTCTATATAAACCTATCTACATTGATTACATTACTAGGCGCTAGGCGGACGTCTTCGTTCACGCTGTACCTATGCTACCTAGGGTAGAGGGAGGATAGGGTATAGATAGATCACTTTACACCCTACACTTAGTAGATACTCTTATTTATTTGTTTAAGAAACATCATCGTACTTCAAGGAATATTCTTCTTTTTTCTCTATTCGTACTTAAAAGAAAGAATTATCGAAATCCATTCTGCTCTTATCGAGTTATGCACTTCGCAACACATTTGCCGTTTCATTTTTATATTATTATAGAAGGTAAATCAATACAATAACTGGTTTGCAAGCTTAACGCTACCCGCTTAGTATGCAAACGTTGTACCAAAAATGGTTAAGGCTCATAAATAACGGCGTAATACACACATTACTGTGTTTAAACATTAATTTCAAGCCTAGTAAGCACCCATGGCCTGTCTATTCCACGTTCGTACTTGTCAAATTATTAAATTAGCGGCTCGCGGCTTTTGGGGCGAAAATTAAACGCAAAGCAGCTACAAATCAACGCCATTCACGGTGTATTCATTAAATATTAACTAACTTTCTTAACATGTGTTCGGGACTCGAGCAATGATTTTCTTATATTACGTCTCGTTTGTAGGCTCACGTCAGACAGCGAGAGACCTTGATAATTACAATTAATGTTTATACTCAATTAAATTTGTGACTTCAAGATTTACTTTCTTGAACAAGCGATTTTAAAAAACCATATTATGGACGTACTTTACATAATTAATTTTCTGAAGTCGGTTTATTGATCATAGTTGAACGTGATGACGTCAAAGGAAAATACTGATGGAATGCATTTTTGCCGATAGTGCCTTTTTGTCGCTCAATCCGCGTTCTCGTTTCCACTTCAAGGTTTTAATGAAACGCCTTAGAGCGAGGTAACGCATGAGTCATGTTTTGTCAAGCACCATCGAATTATAAGACGTTGTCACGTCAAAAAATAATACGATAATAAAAGCTAAGAAAAATACAAAACCACATACCAGTATTAATACATCTTTCAATGGTCTGTAATAGCCCATTATAATTTCTGTGAAAAACGCTATATCGCCATAATCATTTAGATTGCCTTAGAGATCGATTAATGGTCGTTAAAGGTGTATTCAACCGATAACATTAGTAACAACGGCTCATTTTTATCCCCATTGCAAGTTTCATAGACATTAATTAATTTTTTGATAATATCTTGCGGAAGTAAATAATAAGCTATTTAATTATTTAACAAAAGTAATAAACAACCATAATTTTACCTTCGTTCTACCATCGTTCTTCCAAAATTTTTCCATTTCATAATATTAGAATTAGTTTAAAGCTGACAAACATGGTTAAATAATTTTAAAATAGCTGAACATAATCCTGAAATATTTTTAGTTAATATTAGCTGAAGATAGTTAAATTAGATAATTATCGCTATAGTACGTCTTTTTGAATGTGATATAAAAAAAGGGACAAATCCGTCACTGCAGCGGTTTAAGATTACTTGTTAAATTCTACGCAAGAGTTGTCTTCGATCATTCAACACGGAGTTCTTCTTGGTACTCGTTTATTGAAATTAATTTAATTTATATTAATAAAATAAAAGATACATATATGAGTCACGGCAGCGGTTTACGATAACCCGTTACATTATCATTTCCAAGCGTTCGTTTCGTTATTTCTATACGATATTCTTCTTCGTTCTCGCTAGCTGTACCACACGTTCCCACCCCATCCTAAAGTTCCGCGTATCGCGCATATACTAATTACTAATCGTGATTACACACGCGTCGCTTTACCGTGTTTACTTACAGTGTAATTAAGGCAAGTTAATCTAAAACGCTCCCGACGCTCATACAAAATGCAGTCCCTGTCAAACAGCGTTCTTAACAGAAAAGGTGCATCGACGAGCTAATTAAAGCTTTGCAGGATTTATTAAAAGCTATCAGGAGCTTTAAAACGCGGATTTGAGAATAGTTAAAATATAAAAAGATATATTACCTATGTAGGAAGTAACATTAACAATTTTAAGTGATAAAGATGATTTTTAAAAAACGTTATTAAACTATTATCTACATGTTTAATATTTGGATGGAAAATTATATAGTACATTTTTAATCCCATTAATTCCGATATTATTCAGTTTAAACATGCTATAAATGACTCATATAATATGTATCTATCTAAAGGTGTACTAGAAGGGTCAAAATTAGTTTGGCAGATTCAGAGGTCCTCTACATACTTACAAACTAAGACTCTAAATAGAATGTACTACAAATTTTATCCACATTTACCTGTACAGAATTTCCGTTATAACCTCTTTGATCGTACCTCAATCGAAGTCTTTAAGTAAATAATTTGACACTACTTATAGCACGTGTAAGCGTCACGCTTCGTCAGTTCCAAGTAAGCCACAAACACGAGACTGATTCGATTTCGCGATATCCCGTAAATCCTACCTAGTGATGTGATTTACACTAATTTCATTTTGCAAGGCGCAAGTCTAAATGCGCCTTAATTATGCTAAGGCGCTGGGAATGCTTCAGTATATTTATAGCTGTGGTTAAAGGACAGTGATATACGCATTGTATAATTGGTGCTACTGATATTAGTCATCTTGTTGCAGACATGTTGCTATGGCAACAACATAAAGAGGACAGATACAACTGTGTTTGTGAATTTATTATATTTTCTTGTCATAAATAGGAAATATTCAGTGCTAAAAACACTAATTGAATACCATTTCATGTAAATAATTATGAATACGTTTAAATTTATTTAAAATTAATACTTAAACGATTCTAAAAACGCTGAAACTATAACACTCTTAAAAATGAAATTTCATAATGAATACATTACTTGATAGCTTATATTCTAATCTTTGAAAGTAATTTCATTCAAGACCCATTTTACGCAAATGTTATATGAAAATGAACTATGTAAAGCCGAATATTACTTTTCACAAGGAGCTCGTTTCTAAGGCACTTAGAAATAAAATGCACATTCATTTCGCTTTGAGTTTTACCAAGACAGTCTTAAAGAAAAATTTTATAACGAGATGTATTCCCACTGGAAACTATAAACCTGTAGAATAAAAATTTATTATAAGAAAGTACACGAATAATAGGATCCAATCTTAGAAGCAAGTCTACGGCAAAAAGAATGAGACTTTATCGTGGCATATTGCGGGAAAGTCGCAAACAAAAATCGAAATACTAATGGAAAAGTAATACTAGAAATTTGATGCAAAATTCTGTCTTATTTCCCCGCAATGCATATTCCACGAAATAACATCTGAAGGATTGATGAAAAATTTTCTATTCTTATTTTACTAAACAGAAAGCCAGATCATATTCTATATTCATATATTTTATAAAGCAACGAACAATTTTTAGTGACTATTACAAAAGATAACGATCGAATCAATCTAACACGTGAATATTACAGTAATCTCTAAGCTCATAAACGTATTTAGCATAAATTGAGTCCTCATTTAATAACCGCACCCAAATCCCATACATTAATTATGCACTCATTAAAGTAATGATGTTAAACAGGCAAAAATTAAACGCGCTCTTCAATGTAGAGTGCTCGACTGTTTTATCTCTGTTTAAGCATAAAAATTCACTTTAAAACGTTTATTAATAATTACAGCGTTGGTAATCGTCAACCTGCTTTTGATATGTTCACACTACGCATTCACGCCTCTCTGTGACACTTCAATTTTAAAGTTATTTATTTTTACACTCGGCACCGGTGCACGTATTATTAAAGGTATACTTTTGTAACACGATTCTGTTTTGCTCGCTATACAGGATTTATAACTTTACCGTCTGCGTTATAATTGTATTTTTAATAAACGAGTTATGGAACAGAAATGTTTTAGGTGTTGGCGTTGAAATAATTGATGTTCTTAGTAAACATTTTGTTCGTTTTGATACGTATATTTCAGTTGAGGCTTTACATAATACATACTATAATATATCTAGGTACCTTTTATATAGCTATAAAAATTCTATAACAATATTCATGACGATTTTGCGCTTAAATTCTGTATTAACCAGATACGTGTTACTCGAACTTTAAAATTCACATCAAATCGAGAAATTGGATAAATTTCTGAATTTCGTATATTTAATTAAAAGTAAATTCAATAAACCAGCGGATAATGAAGCGAAAACGAGCTTATTGATTAGTCGATAGCTTCATTTCCTGAAAACGCGAAAGTGGGATTAACGCGAAATTGCAGCTAAGATATAAATCTTTACACTCGTTCGTGAGCTTAAAGAGATCTCAGGAACGCTGCTAACTCCTACAAGTACAGTTAGCCTCGGTTTTAGAACTTCGTAATCTCGAAGCAAGCTATTTAAATGAGCCAATGCTAGAAACTTGTTCCCGTAATTGCATACTGTTATAGCTAAAATTAAAATTGAATGGAACAAATTGTATTAGTTCAACTTTTGCTACACTTAATCTGTTTTTAGATTGTTTTTTTATTTAATATTTATTGATTTAATATTATATCCTATAGCATGGTCAACTATTGTCTTTCTTTTTAGACTTAAGTCTAAATTATATGGACAATTATTGCTTTGAGTTGAGTAGCCGCGTCTTGCAGTTTTAACTTGGATTTTTATTATGTTATTACTCACCAAAAATATCCAATGTGTTTCAATTTCGAAACTATTTTTTAAATTAGTAAGAATAAATATACACTTTTTCTTATCTCAAATAGTGTATGATATCGACTAATAAAGCAGGTTTTATTTAAATTTATTTATAGGAGTAACTCTCCACAGCCAAATGAAGAAGGAATTTTATTGTAATAATATATTATATAAATAACTTAAGTACCATATCATTGCATATATAGTAAAATATCGATCTGTAAAGTATAAAGGAGCTCTTTAATAAAATGCCAAATATTCATAAGAAATTATAACTATTAGCTTAACGGAGACAACAATTTAATAAATTGAAGATTACTATTAAAACGCTATGTTCATCAAAATCATTGTTTTCGCAAAAGTTTGATAGCGAAATTGTTCATTTTGTCTAAGATTTAAGTTCATTACTCAAAATTAATAGTCCGCTAAATTAATTTCAATTTAAACTTTCTCTAATCGTCTTTGCTCTCAAGGTAGGCTTGAATTTTTCATATACAGAATGTTTCATTTTATTATTATTGTCTATTATTAACATGACAAAATATTATTTATTGTGAAAATACTTTGGTGTATAATCATCTTTAAAATACATAAGTTAATAATAAATTTGTTTGGTGTTAATTATGGCAAAAATAATAGGTGTATTATAATAATAATTAATCAGTCGCTTTGATCCCTGGAATATATATTTATAATATTTTAAATTTAACTTATTATCTATATGATGAATTTTAAATTATATAAAAATTGGTATCATCAAATCAAAATGCTTTGTTCAAAATTTACTATCAATTGTTAATTAAATATGAATTGAAATCTAAAAATATATGATAAGATATATCGATATACTAGGTAACCATAACCTAAAGAAGATTATAAAGAACGGGTAACTGAAGTAAGCTTCTTCCTTATTTTACTACTTACATAAATAGATTCCGAACAGTCTGTAGATATTAATCAATGAATAAGCGGGTTAAAACGATTGGTGGTAAAACTGCCGAGTCACCACTCCTCCCCGACAATATCCATAAATCTCGAAGCAAATCCACTAAATTATAGTTAGACGCTACGTTTTAAACGGAATTTAATATTAAGACACGCATCGATTGTTCTAACGACTTTCTTAATTGAATTATGGTTATCATATGCAAGGGTTACGTGATTTACTTGTTTGCGTGTAATGTTATTTTGATTTCAAGCTTAATAACTCATTTGTTATAAATATAATGGTGGTATTTTATAATATACATGAGCGAATTTAAAACTCGGATGTCAATCATAACCTTTTCAATGGTAATAACTAATAAGAATGGTAACTTACCTATTTGGTTAAGGTTATGATATTAAATATAATTATGATTTCTTTTGGTTATTATGCTACATTTCTATTCACGTGCCATTTTTGATTTCGCTAAAAATAACATTAAATCTTTTTATAATCACATTAATAAAATCGTACAATTATAAATTCAATTACGAAATTAATAAGTAAGGAGACAATGGCAACTCAATTCGGACACTTGAAGTACTCCCTAATTTAAAGGCATTTAATTGAAGATTCCCAAATTACATAGATTAGGTTTGCACAAAAATTATTTTACGCACTAATTGGCGCGCTACCAGAGTCGTGTCCCCTAAGAAAATATTGGCTCTACGCAGTCCCTTTACATCTTCTGTTGTACAAAGCAGATTAATGTTTGTGCTTGGCTATTTGTTCAGTTCTTCATAAAAATGGTCTAAACAGTCATTGTGTAAACAAGGGATTTATAACGGTTTTCGTGTGTTTACGATGTTATCTCCCGTAATCCTTTTTCGCTGTTTGGTGGCTTGAATATTTATTGCTTGTGAAAATGATTTATTTCGTTCTTGTAATTTTGTTTTGTATTTTTTGTTTGAGACTAATCCTGAGGTAATTACGATAAGTCGTTTAAGGGTTCCAAAGGTTGTAGAGGTAACAACGGAAATTTTTAGGGTAATTTCCTTAGCCCTTTTTCCGTTTGTCGTTCAAAACCCTTATTCATCGCAGAGAGATATAATTTTAAAAGGTATATAACAACATTAAAACGCTAAATAGTTTTAACAAGGTTAAAACATATTAATGTTCCTTACAAAGAACATAACCTACTTGTTACCAATATCTGCATGTATATGCATAGTTTAAGAACGAAAATTGCAATAAATGCAAAAAGTGATCCAGATGAAATAATTACGAGAAACCAACGTCTTCTAGCATTTAGAGTTACAAAGTTAACAAACGCCAACCCTTCATAACAATGTACAAGACATCGGAAGACAACTGAGGCAGGCGTATAGCAAATACTCTTTTGTGATCGGGCCCTGTAATCTGGCGTCTGAGGATTTTAATTACTTATTGGAAACTTGTGGCCGCTGGCTGTATGGAACCGTCTCCGTTATATTGCCAGATTTTGAGACTTCGATAAATGGTAACTCATGGTTCTCGTTTCGTGTTACGTGTTAATTTTCTGTAAAAAAATTGTCGTACAAGGATAAACAAGGATTGTGACTATCATGCATAGAATGTATTATTAGTAAAATTGAATGTTTGCTATGGATATGGTCCTATTTTATATTATCCCAGACAGAATAATAACACCCTAGACGCAGTATGAGCACGTAAAGTTTAACCTAGACAATTTTGTATAACTAGATTGATCGTCGCCGCTGTGCATTTTTCTTAGAATTTCAAGTCTTTTTATACATTTATAGGCTTAGTTTCATTTATCACTCACTTACGGCAAACCTATTATATCAATATTTATAATTAACTAATACAGTTACAAACGTCGTATCTAAACCGGTTAACATTGTTCTCGAACGTTCTTCTCGATAGCTAGAAATAAACATGTCCTTACAAGTTGAAACCCTTAGTAACGTGTAACCAACATGTCAATACAGGATGTGATTTTGTCGCGTGTCATAGTATGGTGTGTTGTATTTGTCTTCGGCGAACCATGTTTTGGGTGAAACTTAATACATAACTATGTACCTACCTATATTATGAAACAAAGTCAGTATGTAACAATGAGATGTTATATAGTAAGTAAGAATATTATGAAATAAAGATTGTTTTTAGACATATTTTTAAATATATGTAAACATTTACAGTCCTATTCTTATACCAGGAAATTTTTATGATAAAATAATAAACTCGGAAATAAATAAAAAGAAACAACCTAAACATTTATAAATTATATCAAAATTGATATTTACTTAATTTAAAAAATATACCTATCTCTCAATAATATTATAGAATGGATATGTTATACACCTACAAATCAACCGAAAAAAGTGTTCCGAACAGCAGCGGCAGCGCACATACATACAAGTCAAAGCGATAGAAAAGAGATAAATAAAATATAGGCGCTTATAACATATCTATTTAATATAATATCATTGCCTATCTCTACTAAACTTACTTAAAAAATATCATGGCTCGATGCAGTAAGTAAAAAATTATTTAATATATATTAATTGAATTTATATTACATTACACCCAAATAAATAACTTCATTAGTCTGAGTGCAAACTTAATTGAAACCACGCGCGTTGCTGTTGAAAATAATTAATCTTTGTTAAATTTAATATTATAGTTTATTTATCGTGTGTAAATAAGCGAGAATAACGCATTAATTACCTCTCAACGATTTCAGGGCAGACAACCCTGAATCAATATTGCTTAGATATTTAAATATTATAATTTTTTCGTTGATATAAATTTTCATTTTTTTTATTATTTCCGTTTCAGTCTCGGCTTTATAGCTTAAATTCGTTACTCAATTAACAAAGAAAGAACTTTGTTAATTGAGTAAATATTTGAGGTTAATATTGTCGATATTCTTATTAAAGATGTATGTTATATAAATTTAATTTTTTTTTTTGTTTACAAAACTATACCTCTGTAACCGAGAGTGTGTGTATGATATTTTTCGGGTAAAATTGGTATTAATGTTCTTTTAATGTAAGTAATTTTTCAATCATTTACCATTCCCATTCAATATCAAGGGAGCATTCACATGGAATGTTATGTAGAATTGTAGAAGTTGCATTGTAAGTAATTGTAGAAGAAAATAATACCGTTATACAAAAAAGATAGAAGATTATTTTCTAATTGAGGCTGTGGTCGAAATCAAAGTCAAAAGCGTCTTTATTCAACTAGGCTACATATAGTAACACTTCTAAATCGACATGGTATTACAAAACATTTACCACCGGATCGTAAGGCAGTTTCTACAGATGAGAACCGGCGAGAAACTCTGATAGTTGCTCTTTTTAAAATAAAAACATACAATTGTAAATATAAACAAAAACTCGACTATTCTAAAATTCATACATGAAAAAGTTCACCGTCTTGCGAGCGTTAAGAATTAATTAATCATTCCAAGGGTTTTGTCTCCAATATATAGATCGAAGTTATAGTGTATACTATATAGTGTATACTAACACAAGATAGGTGACTAGGCGACTCTTTGCCACTATACTACTAAGACTATCTTGGACGACGACAAATATTAACATCCAAAGCTTTGATCTAAAGCATCTGATCATTTCGTGTCTCATTAATTAAGTTCAAACAAGATATTCCTTGACTGTTCACTGTTTAGTTAACTAACGAATTAAATACAAATACTGAATATTAGCAACTCTTGGTGACTCTTTGTTAATTAATAATTAATTAATGAATAAAATTAAGGGCAGTTTTTAATTGGTTTTTAAAATTAATTTAATGTATAGTCAATTTAAAATCATTTTAAATACAATTTGTCGTAACGCGTTGTATAATACTGGAATTAGTTAGTTCCATATTAGTCTGAAACTATTGTATTCCGAAATGTTGTTTTTAAGTAATATTTTAGTGCCTAACTTGCACGTTAATTTTGAGAGAGACTGCGTTTTCAGTTTGAATCATTCGACGAGTATTCATCTAATATGCTTTCAGGTACTCGATATATTTTCAAAGATATTCAGGTAAATAAGATAGTAATAATCTATTTCATGCCCAAGTTATTTTGGCGGAACTTTCGGCAATTACGCTAATCGGATTACGGAGGCACAATGTGGTGACGTCACTACGCAACCAACCACTAATCTTATAGTAATTGCCCCCTTCGGCCTACAACCTTCGTATTAAATCCTCAAATTAAATGCGAATCCTGTTAAGTGTTTGTACGTGAACTGCGATTGAATTAATTTTACATGTATAATAAGTATTTAAAACGTAGGTAGAGGTAGAACGGGCCGAACGCGTCGGAGAAAAGCCGACAAGCCATGAGACATTGACGTAAGAATTTGCACACTGAACAACTGAACTGAAGTGGTCTCTTACAGCCTAGCGAAATGGTACCATCATATAGTACGGTAAAAAAAAATTATACATACAGACGAATTGAGAACCTCCTCCTTTTTTGAAGTCGGTTAAAAAGTAGGAACTTGCATTCCCCAAAATAGTTCTATCTACTAAATGTGTACCCCTAAAGACGGGTACACATTTTCTTAGTCATTACTTGAAAGGTCGACATCACATTTGCGAATTATTATTACTATGATAAATTTCAAAAAATGTTTAGTAGGTATAGATTACAAACATTACCTTCGTATAAATCGTTATAATAATACACCAATTACATTTACACTAATTCTAAAACACTTTATTTGTTGTCACCATTTTTATTTAGTAACTAAACATTTTCTAAAAACGATTCGCTGAAATTGTCTCAGTGAAGTTTCAGACTTCCCAACATAGATACAAGAAAATGTCATTATTCATTGTTTAAAGGGCATGCCAATAACCTGGCAGACGTCGTAGGGCTGCCTGAACAATAAGCACGCTTTAAGATTTTCATTTTCAATAAAAATATTATCAAGCTCTCTCTTAGAGACTATTTTTTGTATTTCACTGCCTATTCTTATCGTTATGTAATGGTAAGGTTAGTTTTTATGAGTTGTCATGATATGTTTTAGTTATTTATTTTATTTAGCGTTTTATTATGAGAACTTGTAACTAATAATAACTTTTTAATCTAAATGATTTAAAGGAACAGCAAGAAAAATTTAAACGTATAAAACGTGAATAATAACATTCACATGATTAAAAAGCATTAATATTTGTATTATTGGAATATTTTACATTTTTACAAAAACCTCACTTGGCATGTTAATGTGTACTAAAAGATTATTAATCTATTTGTAATTGATTAAAAAATAATTTGTATTTAAGTTAATTGTTATTATTGAGATTATTCTAATATCATAGAAAAAATTCAATATATATAGGTTTATAAAAGTAAAACCTATCATCCCTAAGCCAGGACCTAGAATATATTTCCAATATACGCATATTCTTCGTCAATACTATATTGATGGTTGCGATTCATCAAAATATCTCTTTCAAAACCATACTCGTAAAATATACTGGTATTATGTTTGTTCTGTGAGCGGAGCAGATTAAATTGGCTATTTGTACAAAGTAGTATTATAAATATGAAAAATATATGAAATTCAATTGTATTATTCATTAATCTAGTACATAATAATCATTCAACGACCGCTTGGCGAAGTGGTAACTCAACTTTTCCGCCAAGGTTTGCGGGTTCGATACCCACACTAGCTAATTACATTTTGTATATAGCATTTGTATCTTTTTAGTGCTATATTTCACTGATATACCATGGCGGCGCAACCAAAACCAACCAACCACACCAGGTGAGGAACTCTATATAGGGCTGTATACATTTTGTTGGTAGCGGCGACTGGTTGCGCCGCCATGGTGTCTCGGTGAAATATAGACCTTAGAGTCTTGGTGAAGATATCTAGTACATACATGTATGTAATATCAAAAGATAAGTAATTAATATAAAACTCTCTGGATGTCATAACAGATGTTCTGTTTAGCGTAGGATTAGATGACACTGTAAAAATAAGCGTCCTAAAATATTATGTGACTACATCTCCATTGAATTTGTAAACAAATTTTCCTTAACATAAGTGTCATTATGTCTTATTTATAACACTACTTCGCCTAAATATAACAAATGTAATGCATATGAAATAGTAAGAGACACCTTTCATTTGTAGGGCTTAATAACAAACCTACGTTCTTAACATTTTTAAATATAGGTATAATAACTCTCGGACTATGTAACCGAACTATTATAATAGTTCGGTTATCATATATTATCGATATATTATAGTTATAGTTTTATTAATACAAGTGACACTAAAACTTATTTGGTAAAGTCTGATACAATCTTGAAATCACGTTGACATGTAAACAAGGAAGACTGGAGTGTTGGACGCAACAGGCACACTTATCGAAATGACAAAACCAACTGCGACTTAACCCTAGTGGAGTGAGGCATTAGACACGCTTCATTGGCCTCTCAAGCACTGATGGGACTGATTGGCCAGCTTTGCTTCAACAATAGCCCACGTTTGCGACGAACAAAAGTCTACAAATCCAGAGAAAACGCACCTCAATCAAATAACACCTCTATGTCCCAAGAGCTAAAGAACAATATGGCTTACACAAATTAGAAGTATAACGTCGAAAAAGAATCAATGCATCTGCTTAGTCGGATTTCATGTTTCATTGATTAGCATTGTCAAAAGTCTTAGGGTGGATGTTGTATACACCAAGTGGGTATACGAAAATTGAGACAATTATTTGATAAGCATCGTAAGTAAAATGTCGATGAAATTGTTTATTCCATTTTATTGAATGAAGTAAACAGTATACCAATGCAAGAGACAGGTTTGTAATGCTGATATAGGCTATGTAACCTATACATGATAAGTATTAGCATTACAATTAGGGACAAATTTCTTAAGTCACAAGGCTTGAAGTTTTGTTAATCAAAAAGAGTTGGGAAAAGTGAGAAAGGTCTCTGTCTGCTGCCGTATGATTGGAATTGAGTTTCACTCAGGTAAAACCGGAGGACACATTGAAATATTACATATCAAAATATACTAAGCTAAATGTATAATTTTCATAAAAACTATTTACCTAACGCGCACTTTAATTTTAATTTAAATCTCTGTAAACATTTCGTAAATTACATCTTTAATGAAATTTTAATAAAACGTTGCGAGATGTCGAGACGATCGTCCATTGACTCAAGAAATAAACTTCATCACGCCAAACTAAGACGCGAAGACTTCAAAAGCCAGAAATAATTATTCCATAGTGAAATTTTAAAAGGTTTTCTCGAAAAAACAATAAGCGTGGGTCAACACCCTGCTCGATGCTTCTCGAAGCAATTAGTTTAGCAAATACGTATTTATAGACGAAGTGGTTTTATATACGTATATAATGACGTTTGTTTCAAACGATTGCTTTTTAACATGAAAATATAATTTTTTGTTATTTTTGCTATTTAAAAAGAAAGTAAATAAACAAGATTATTAGCTTCTACGCTAGAATGTATCTCAAAGCTTATATTAATAAATATGAATTGTATTCCGCACGGTTGAGCGTATTACAAGAAAATATTAATCGGAAATCAATCCTCATACGCTTATTACGTATTATGAGCGAGTGGACAATGAATTCTTGACTGAACACCTAATATCGGAGTGAAAGACGAGATTCCTGAAATTCGATGCTTGTTATTAACTCCACATAAAAAAGCTAGAGCAGTAAATCTTGTGTATATTAAACTTAATATTACATTTTGATAATATGAGAGTGACGTTCAAAAATTAAAAAAAAAAAAAAACTGGCTTCATAATACAATGTATTATAATTAAATGCGTATAAATATTGATAATTATGACAGTTGAAAGCCTATTTTTCATAAATACAATGTATTTATAAAAAATATTTAGGTACTTTCAAAAAATTTTAGTGTACCTCGATTGTAGATACCACTGTCTCAATTCTAAGTAGGTATGTATATCATAAGATCTGATTGCTATTATCCCAAATTAATAGCTTGATATATTATGTTAGAATACGATCAGGCAATATAGTTAATTGAATTTAAATTTACCTTTGTTGAATAAAGACAATTACGTCAATAAGCTTACCCATTATTATTAGATGTATCACACTGGGTGTATTAATAAATGAGACGGTGATTTCCTTGTCCTTTAGATTGCTCTTTTAACTGCTTTAATATAACTAACGTGAAGAAAGACAATTTTTTTCGATTTAAATAAAACATATTTTAATAAAATAGTTTATATTTAATACAGTTGCCATTGACCACAACCATTTTGATATTGATGAATCTTCATACATTCATGGTTTATGTTGGTATTATATTGTAACTTTTTTCGTCTTGCTGCATGGATTAGAGCTTACAATCACCTTAACAAATTCTTCCGTAACCCTAAGTCACCAGCGTCGAGCATAAACTTGGTAAAATCTATCATTTAATCTTGCGAGAAAAAGGCTGAATTTAGAAACATTTTATTTATAACCAGGTTCGATTGTCAATTCTATACATGACTAATGGACTAATGGACACCTGATGTTGTCACAGACCGGTGTGTTGTTTACTTAAAGCAATTAAAGTCCGCGTCGATCGTAATATGAGACTTCTAAAGGCTAACTTAACTGAATTAGTCGTCAAGAGCTCAGTACATAGACCATTTAGCATCACTGTGTTGTAATTGGTTTAAAAAATTTACAATATTTAAATTGCAAATATGTCCTTGCAGCCAATGTAGCCTCTTTTGATCGACTTACTTAACGTCATTACTAACAGCGTCCATCTTGATATGACGTTTAAAAATGGAATTGAACGTCAATGATACGTACACACCGCCTATATCAATAGACTAAAGAGCGAATTATATAATCATAATAAAAATAATAATATTTAAATTTCAAACAAGCCTATGCAGCCAGTGTGTTCCTCCTCTACATCAAGGCACTAATGGACACCCAATGTTGTCTCAGACCGGTGCGGTGTTTACTAAACGCAATTATTGCCCGCGTCCATCTCAATATGAGATTTAAAGGCCAAATTAACTGAATTAGAAGTCGAGAGCCCAGTACGTAGACCTCGCCTTTGACGTCGATACGTTTATACACTTCGCAAATTGCCTGAAAAGCGCGATCGATAGCAGACCGTATTGTAATATTTATGTATCACCGAATGTACTGAAACTCAGCTGGCTCACCTATAAATCGTTATTTTTGGCGGTTTTTTGTTAGGATGTTTGAATTCGCACTGTTTATTTATATCGTGTACCGACGAATGCTAGCGAAATACTTAGGTCGAAAAATTCTATGGAATTTGTGTAAATATAAGAAGTAGATTTAATATAAACAAAACTTACACTTTATCAAAAGACTTGGCTCTTAAGAAACTTATTAAAGAAAACTATACACAAAACAATATAGGTAAATAAATACCTACTACGCTACGTAAAATAACGTTCCAAATAATATGCGTTCGAATAACTATACTTATATACAAAATAACATATCACGTAAGTCGAACAATAGCGAATCAGCGGTATTAGGAGCAATTTATAATTTACTCGGTCAGTTAGACCGGGGGTCAACAATACGTACTGTCCTGAGCAGACCCGATTCAAACAAGGGTTGTCCCAATTATAGTGTGATAATAATGTCCCTAAGCTATAATATCGTACATTCATATGTAAAAACTATTTTAGCTGGGTGCAGAAGGAGTGTTTAGAAATTAATTATTTAAAATAATATATATGGGGTATATATAGTAGAAAGAAGGATTGAAATAGTCAAAATGATTTTATAATGTATAAATTATTCGATTCTACATAGTTTATGTAATCTCTTTGAGAGAACAGTAGGTTGGCCAGATAATAAATTGATCTATTTACTACAATAGCTATCCTTTAAAACCCTAACATGAATAAAGATAAAAATTATATTAGAAAGCGCTGCTGACGTCACTCTTCTTAAAATTCCGTCCGATGCATCTTCTGCGTAAATCAAAACATACGCATATAAATAGAAGCTTATTATTTTATTATTCAACAACAAATTGAATCATTAACTTGCAATTCAATAACTAAAGAAACTGAACGCAATAATAACCATCATTATCAACTTCAAATCGACCGAAAGGCTAGACGGCCAATTACTAATTACTTAGTCTGCATTAGTTATTAAAAACCGTAGTCTAAAAAGTTCCACCAAGTTCATGGCTGGGGTACTCGTGAACATTAATCAGTACTGTTTAGAAAGAGCAGAAAACTCCGTGCCTTTCACAAATGCTCCCAATCAGCCGGCCTTTCATTTTCTAACAATGCCCTCTGCGATAAAATGCGAAATAAGATCCTTAATGAAAACTATCGGGTAACTACCGCCTCGTATATTATCGTAATATCGTCTGCAAATGAAAGTTTCAATAAGCTCTTGTGGACGAAGAATTTATAGAATACCAGTCAGAAATATTCCGTTTAGAATTATATTTTCAATTAACTTGTAACTTGAGTTTGGTATTTTTAGTTTATAAATAAATAACGCTTCATGAATGTCAATTGCTGTAAATTTCAGGGGTCCAAGAAAAATATTATGCATAGTTTAGACTTAAATGAAAAAAATAAACATTGAACGTAATAACAAATTTAATCTCTGAATTCGAAGAACAAACTCGACCATTACTTATACTTTCAAAATTGCAAACACAATTTTTGCAGAGAAATCTTAAATACATTTTGTTCAGCTTTATTGTAAAAAACTTATTTAAATGGAATACAGTGAGTTCGTGTTTAATTTTTCATGAACGTTTCAAATCTCAATATTTAAAGCTTCTTTAGGGACATTTGTCTCCATTTTTAAATAGTATTTTCACCTCTTAGTACTAAATAAATTATAACGTAGTTATAGGTATGTTTTAATTAAAAATATAAAGATTGTTCTATGCTAGAAGATTAATAGAGATCATGTCTTGATTGATACTCCCTATAACAATCACCCAAACTCAAATTCCCTTTGATTTTAAAAAAAAAAATTATTAGGTAAACAAATAATAAAAAAACATAGGTTCCCTACTCTCAAAGTTGAAAGGAAATCATCTATTGTACTCACGCTCAAAGTTTTGATGAAAAGAGAATACTTTTAATAAATTAAGCAAGTATTTATAGGATATTGCCAAACAACCTAATCAACAACTGACAGCTCTAAAATAAAAACCACTATCTTTTAACACACGTAAATAGAATATCTAAATGTCAAATTTAAATATTTGCAACACTGAAAAGTTACCTATTTCAACGCGAAAAACAGTCGCAAAACAAAATAACATCAACTGCAATTTTCGTTACGTCTCGTCAAGCGACATTTTGTCGCAAAAATAACGGCTGGTATGAAAACCTATGAAATATCCAATAACAAGCGAGTCACAATAAGAACGCGACAAAGGCTTTTGTCACAACATAAAGTTTGCGGGCTTTGACAAGCCTCGTGGCAGGAAATGGACGGCGAGGCCAGCCGCCTTCCGGAGGGTAAACGAATCTAAAACAATCTACGATACGTAAATCATCTTGACCCTTATTAATTGATAATCATTTATAAGTCACGTATTATTCGATGAAGAATTTGGTCCTGTTTTTAACCGACTTAAAAAAAAGGAAGAGGTTCTCAATTCGATTGCATTTTATATGCTTTTATTATTTAAATCTACGATGTGTAGATCATCTTCACCCTTTTTAATTGATAATCATTTATAAATCTCGTGTTATAATATTCTAGATGCTATGTAAGACAATACAGATAATTAATTATATTATTCATAAAATATTATCTAGGCGTAGTCAATGGATGCATAAAGAATACAAATGCGGTCCTGTTTTTATTCCAATCCACGTATGTAAATCATCTTGACCCTTATTAATTGATAATCATTTATAAATAACATATTATAGTGTTGTAATTCAAATGCTGTGCAAGACAATATAGATTATTATTCAGCCGCATGCAGTACTGTTTCTATTTGCGTAGGAATCGTTTAAATAAAACATTATATATTTTTTAGGATTAAGATAAGAGCGTTCATTAATACTAAATGTGCTTAATTGAGTAACATATCGTGCTCAAATTATGAAAAAATGTTTTAATTTAGATGGTTAATATCCTTGGCTAGTATACTAATGCTTAAAGATTAATCAAGCTTTAGTCCTATTAATGGCTTGGAGATTTTATCTCTAGTGGCTATCACGCAAACATAGCCTCATTTTTAATTTATATAACTAAGGTCACTCGAGTGCCATCCGACACTTCTGACCACACTTGACATTCACCCCCTCGGGAGCAATACTCGGTAAAAGTATTTGAATATGCTAATTTTTCACACAAACTTTCAACGCGTAATATATCGTTTAGGTGAGCGCGAATATTGAATTCAAAATGAAACCTTAATTAGTTCTATTTTATTTATCACTTGGGTTTTGTATACACTTTATATAATGCATAATTTATTTAATCTTTTGATATCGAACTAAGCACGTTTTTCAGTAGATAACAATTTATAAATAATTAATTAATTAAAACAGCCTTGATTAAAAACTTACCTGACATAATTTCATTTATTAGTCACATATAAATAATCTGTCAAAATGTTTTTGAGGATGTCCATTACGTTAATAAAAAAACGAATTTTAATATAATTACGTCTCTTGCCATAAAATGATTAGGCTTTGAAAGGATTTGTCGAAAAAACCACCGGTCAAAGATTCGCCAATAACATGCGCTATAGTACAAGTTAATACAGGCCGGATCAAAGGACCCACATACGGAAACGCCGTGAGCTTAGAATAAACCAATTATGAGTGAAATATTAGGGATCAGTTGTGGGGTACTTTGATCGCTAGGTTACTTATTCTTTTGGAGCGAGAAGAAGCCATGTTACAGTGGCCAATGAGCTAGTCTAAGAGTCGTAAAGAAATGCGCGTTTTCGATTTTGTTACTAATAAATTTGTGACTGCGGGATTTAAGACTGGGTTGACTAGGGATGCAATAGTGAGCATCAATTAGTTAATAATGGTACTTTGATCAAGTAAGAAGAATGTATAAAACACGTAAATAAAATATTTTAAAAACAAAAACGACTATACGATTTCTCTTAAGATTTTGTTTTGTTTTTGTGATTAATAAGGGTACATGCTGCCAGTAATATAAACTTAAAAAGTAGGTTATTCTGAAAACAATAAAGTCTCAAATTTTTTATGTTTCTATACCTACTAGTAGGTATATAATTTATCATTTATCTTAAATAATGACAACAGTAAACTAACCTATTTCCAGTACAATAATCCCGCGTAAACAAAATTTCTCATATAATAATCGTACAATAGTATAAGTACAAGTTCTACTACATACATGCACAAAATATAAGCTCCAAACGTGAGGTCTCTTAATAAATTACAGAAATCGTTGGGCACGAGACTAATACCCCCGGAATGGTTATAAGCCCGCCATAACGTCGGCTAACTTGCTGAGTAATCATTTTCGGACAGGATATTTGCTTCCGTCTGTTCTTACGGTTCTTATTAAAAGGATTCGTATGGTTTATTATAGCTTAATGCGCTTTGATGTTGTGTTGTAGGCTTAGAGAATAACTGTTCCGTGTGTTGTATAGCTGTAGAACAAATAAAAAATATGACGATTTATTGAGGGTAGTAGCTTTAATATGCGTAAATAAAATTTTACGTAATCGATTATTTTTCATTACTAAAAAAGTGTAAGTGTACACGATTCATTTTTAATTTGAATTTGATTTAGTAATATAAAATTAATACAACACAAAAATTAACAACAAAAAAAATCTCACATCGCTAATATGTCACCGCGCTCACATTTGTGAGCGCGAATAAATGATGAGCGATCATCGCAACGGCCAAAACACTTCCATTTTCAATTTAACTGAAAGCCAGGGACATGGATATATTCTATGAAATGGGAAAATAATCGAATTTCGACTGAATAATGAGAGCCCTACTTCGATGAATGGAAACAGGAGTGACACAAAGGGTATTTAACTCGCACTTAGTAATTTTTGCCCGCTGTGCCGGACCCCAGCCGCGATTATTTCGTCGTTATCGCCAAATAACGTATGCAGGATAAGCGAGAGAGCGTATCTGTGTTGCCAGTATCCATTTACCCGTTTTCTAATCCTTTGATTTATAATATGATGGTGAAATATCGCCTCTGGCTGCAATATATTTAAATTATTCGAGCGGTCAATTAACGAGATAGCTTTTGGGTATACAATTTCGATAGATGTATCGTGGAGAGACTTTGCTTTATGAAGTGTAGTTTTTAATGTGTAAATTGAAAAAAAAATTCAATTTTTGTAAATTAATTAGTTTTAAAATATATTGGAAGGGATATGGAAACTTACTCTAAATTATTGGGAGGATCCTCGACTAGTTGAACCAATATATGGCCGGTCGTTAGGCCCCAATGCTTCGATGTCGAGAAGATGTAGGTAATATGTATAGAATAGAGCGATTCGGAATTCGTCGCAAGTCGCAGTAGTAATTCCCGCTACAACTTTGATTTGAGTCGACGAATCCAATTATTTTCAGTACTTCAACATTTCATATTTCTGACTAAAATACGTGTACTTATATTAAAGTAAAACACAAGATTAACAAGGATTTATTAATATAAAATTAATTACAATGACTGTGATGTGTCATACTAAGTTTTGAAGTTTATTTATTAGAAAGTTCTCTTAAAAGCAAATACAGTCTGCGTCTGATTGTTACGCAAAATATTTCCAACGTTGAGAATTTAAATATACTTTTCAGAATTCAAACAGGAATATCGAATAGCATGCATTCGAGTGTTACTTCAGGTTCAGTACCCGCATGCTTATTAGATAAGTTAAACATACCTTTTAAACTCTCGAATATTCACCGCAAACTTGCCTGTATTTGAACAGGCAAATTTTCAACAAACATTCTATTGATACAAATAATTCTGAGCGGGAAAAACGATATTTCACTGGGGTTTTATAAAACTCGACGTGGGTGGGCCTGAGGAAAGTTGGTTAACTAACTTTTTCGCATTTCGCTAAAAAGAGGCCTGGATTAATTTTGGTGTTGGGTAATACGTATTTAGAGTAATCCTACTTGTGGGTGTGCGTGAATTGTTAGAATAAATTACGCTCTCAGCAAGATAGAGATTAAAGCAAGATGTATCGATACTACTAAATGGTATTAAGTTAAGGAAGTAGTAATCTCTTTGGAAATTTATTGTCTTTTGTCTCGTGTGGAAATGTTTACTGCGTTTATTTATGATAATTTGAATAATATAAAAATATCAACAATAAATTTATATCCATACTAGTATGATTAATGGGAAAGTATGTCTGTCTGTCTGTCTGTCTATCTTTATGTTTGTCTTTCTCTCACGGGCTGGACCGATTTAGTTGAAATTTGATATGTAGATAGATGATACCCTGGATTAAAATATAGGTTACTTTTTATCCCGGTATTGCCCCGGGAACGGGAACTTCGCGGGGAAAACCGCGAGGAGCGGCTACTTACAATATAAACGTACAAGAAGACAAAACATCACTTTTATTATACATTGTTACTTCTTTATGTAATATTTTTTTTTATTTAAGAATAAAACACTTCACGTCAAAGTTGTGGTTTGTTAAAAAAATAAAACATTGTATCGATACGTCTTAGGACAAGCACATCCCTATTGAGTTACGTATGCAGATAGCCTACGTTTAAAAATTATGCTCACCCAAGCCATAGCCCTTTTATAATCCCTTACAATTTTCGCCCTAATGATGTGTCCATTTGTATAACGGATACTCTTTACCTTTATACCGAAGTGTTTTGTTATAAATGGCGCTCATTTTACCTAATTTACATTACCTTCTCGGAGATTGAGAATAGAGCTTAGCTTTGATGTCAAAATATATTTAATTATTACACAAACGCGCTCACACAAACAAATGATTTTATTAAAGCAAGTATTCGTGGCAGGTATTTTATGTTCTTGTGTGTGTATCTTTTAATAAGAAAAATATTTACTTATAATTTTATACCATATAAGTGAGAATTATTCAAGTTTTGACAAAAATATTTTGACGAAACATTAAAATTTAAGATACTATTTTTGATACTTATATTTTAATGCCCTTAGCACAAACCCTATGGTGATCGTAGATTATTGAACTAAAATACAAATATGTGTTTAAAAACATTACAGAAATTTAATAAACAATCAACCAAATATTAAATTTTATTAGTATATTTGCTTATGTATGAAATGACTATATATTCACTTATAAAACCTAAAATAGGACTTATTGTTACATTATACCGGTTTGTACCTATTTATACTTAGTTATAAGAAGAGAAAATGCATATTAAAGGAGGTCGTCAATCGCGAGCGGGGTGGCACTAACATTTGCATATTGCGACAGAAAATCTCATGATTAACATTTTTATTAAACAAGGATTAGCTGTAATCCTTTTTTATTCGACAATTAGAAACGTTATCGCCACCGACGAGCGCTCATAAAGAGTTGAAACAGCTATCTGTAATTAACGTAATTACCTTATATTTTAGATAACGCCTTAATAAAACTTTCACAATATTTTTTACCCAATTGATAGGGTGTTAATTTAATGGTATTTTTCGTGTTTAATCCGAGCGTGAAACCAGCAATTTGTTGTCTTAATTAATGGAATAAGCTGGGGAAATATTTCTACTTAAGTTAATTGCAAGTTATTGAATTTTTATTTTAACGCGAGAATTATTTTTTGGCTGTAGTTTGGTTGAAGGAAATTATGGGTTAACAAATTAAATTTATATGTTTTAATATAGAAAATGACGTCATCATATTAATGCCTTTTGAATGAATTAATATTAAGATACTTTGAATAATTAATATGAGGACAATTGACTGCGTTCTCGCCTGATCGTAAGCTAAGATGCGGTCTGACCGACGTCATGTAGGAGCCTCACCCAAGCTTCAAAAAGATCCAAGTCAAATTCCCTAGAAAAGAGAGATACCGAAACATATCTACTTACTAACTAAAACTAAAACTTATTATGTGACTATGAAGGACTTGGCAAGTCACATGATAGACTGAATAAGTAACCTTTTTCGCAAACACATTTCTAAGCGCTATTAAAAAGAACTCAATTACTTGCAAAATATGAGTTTTCATCTTGGATACGCTATGAACCATTTCTTTTCTTATAAACTTCGACTTTCAGATATTTGAATGACTGAAACGTGACCAAATGTAATTCGAGCATACACTTAGATTTATTAAACTTTCTTTGTCTGACAGGTAAAAGTTATAGCTCGTTTTTCACATATCTTCAATAGTAATAAATCATACTGTCTGCGCGCAAATATACAAAAGAGTCGCTTGAAATCGGTGATTTAAAATTGCGTATTTCTGAATATGATGAGAAATGTTTGCTAAAGTTCGTGTGATGTTGATAATTTCTACATTATACTTTTTAATATTCAAATTTATTTCAAGTATAAGATAATTATACACTGCCTAATCACACTATTAAAACATCTTAACTATAATTTAGTTATAAAGTCCCATTTATTATAACTATATACCTACTGTAAATAGTAAAATACCTCACAATGATATATTTTAAAGCCTTAACGTATATAAACTATTGCGAGTCAAGTTAGTTTAATAATATGAAACTTCAGAATTTAATAAGGGTTCCAATTATTGAAGCATTATTAGATGCCAAGTATTCATTAACAATCCCAGGTCCGCTCGACAAAATTGATTCTATTCTCCAAGGATTTCGTAATTATATAGGAGTTTGCAACTTGAGCACATGTTGCCTAGTCGATAACCTGACTGGGATTTATTAGATACCTGCTTTGCCATTCAACCTGCGTCTACGAAGGTGCTTCTATCAAACTTTGAGATTTCGATTTATTCAAACGTCTGGGACCTTGCATATTTAAAGTTTTAGCACTATGCGTATGCAAAGTTGAAATGCATTTTGTTAGAACTACCATTACCAAACTAACGTTTCTCTATTATTTAATGGTTAATTAAGAAAGTTTTTTTTGTTTATAATGAAGATTACGTCAGTGTTTTTTAATTGCGTATATAATATATAATATATATTGTTTACGATGTTCTAAAATCAAACAACGTATAAAAACGAACTCAGGTGATTTAAATACAAAATGACTATACAGTTCTCAATTAGAATGTCTACCATACAACGCTTGAAACATGTTACAAATTAAAAAAGGAGAAACCACGAATTGTCCGTGAAAAATCCTATATATTGAAAGTACAAACAGGAGCTGATTTACATGGGGATCGGGCGGGACGATTAATCTCGCTGCGGTAACGCGCTACAAACGACTCATACATCAAAAATACCTATAGTTCCAGCTCTAGCAACAGACTATACAAATAAACTATAACTATATGTCTGCCTAAATAACGGTCACATATACCTACATTTTTGGACAACAAATAGCCATGATTTTGTTACATTTTGATACAAATAGCCATCAAAAGTGATAAATATTTTCATAACATTAGGCGCCAGACGAATTTTGTTTACTGTTTGCAAGGCATAGAGGTTATGCACATTAATCGAATTCTGTTGAACACAACTCTCAGACGATCTACTTTTTCATATATCAACCATCTACTTAAAAATATATAAATCTTTGCGATAAAACGAATAAGTCTTATTAAGTATGATATTTAAAACCCTTAAGAGCCCCCAATAAACGTCACTAATCCCTAGACATATAACAGCAATTAAGATCATACTAAGGACAATTAATTAGTATAATTCAGTAATTTTAGAACGAACCCCGACTTCAAATGAGTAATGTTTGTTCTTAAAAGTTATCACTCTTCTAATTATCGTGGCGATAAAATTAAGAAATTCGTCGCCGTATAAACTTGTGAATTCTTTACGAACATAATTTAAAGGAGATAATTTTTATGTTATAACTTTTAAACGAGGTGTTAAAGGATTAGTCTAAGTTGTTTTTCTTGAGCGTTTTAACAAATTCGTGCTGTATATTTTGTTAATCCTTGCAACTTAAACAAATTTAAAAACGTTTTAGTTGGATAGTAGTAACGTTATTTTATTTTTTGAACTTGTGTTATTGTTTTTATTAGGAATACTTTTTGCTTTTTAAAGTAAATTCGTAGGGTATTTTTGGAATATTCGTTATGCTATTATTGTCAAGTGATACCTCCGTCTTTATTTCTATTATACAATGATATTGATACATTATAGTAGGTACTATATATTGATTTATTAAAAACTAAGCGGTTGCCACGCATTTGCCGCATTAACGGATAGATATCCCGGCCACGCCCACGCCCTAGCCGTCGAGACATTAACTTTACGAGCTGAATGGAGGCGAAGATTGGAAAAAATTCAAAGCACTTTTTGTGGAAATTCGTAAAAAAATGTTTTGTATTGTGAGTAGCGTACAATGGCGGATGAAGGAAATGAGTCTGGGCGGTGCTCAATTTAACTCGCGCGCGCCGCATCCGGCCCACTCACCCCTGCATAGGCCGCGTGCACATCGATGATCTATGCTGCTATTTCAAGGCCAATAATAATAATAATTGATATTGAAGTTGTGAAAAAATATTTGCAAAGACTACTCAAGCGCATGGAATGGATAGACATATAGAATAATAGAACAGGCGGGATTTAGAAAAGAAAAAAATATTTGGTTCAAAATAATAGTTATTGCGAATAATATCGGATTGTGATATTTGGATTTAAATCTTTATTTTGACTAAATGCAGTGCTTAAATTTAAAAATATGTCTTCGATTTATATGTCACTATTTTTACTCATTTAACTTTATTATTACGTTAACAATCAAATATTGCGTTTCAATCATTTTAGTTTTATATTTGATCGTATCCTATACTAAAAACTAGCTATACGTTTTGGTATGTAGCAAAAGGGTGCAATTTAATCAATGTGAAAATCCCCTTACAGGCGTATGACTATGCATCCAATACGGCTGATGACACTCTTGCATAAATTTGACTACGTTTTCAACGGCCTAAACTAATTGCGTATCAACCTTAACTAACTTACATATAGTTAACATCTTTCTAAATTAACATCATTATATCACTTAATTTAATAACGTCAAAAAATTTGCTCATTTGTCATTTAGGAGTTCGAAGGTATATTTTTGCACGTACTAACTTATTAGGAACTAATTTATTAAAGCGCCATGAAAAAAGATAGCGATATACAAAACTGTTAGTGTTTTTTTAGTTTTTTAGAATAGCCCACAGCTCCATACTTCCATAGCGAACGCGGATCACGCCTCGCTGAAATTTAATGTTTTGCCCGCGCGGGCCTTTGAAGGCTTCCATATCAGCCACCGTCTATTAGCATAAAACCCATAATGCTACTGCCTAAGCTTTTAATTAATTACTCGCCGACCAAAAGACCTCGCGACGTATGAATGAAATTTTCATCTTTTTCCCTTATTTGCATTTTACACACATTCCATTTAGAAATGGGATTTTAAGAAAATACACCTCAAAAATATCATTAACTAAAACGTTTATTTCGTGAATATATTATGATGAGAGGAACTCTTGAACTTATTTTGTTCGTTTCCCCATTATTGTGTTACGTACCGCTGAATAACCAAACAAACGGTTTTCACAAGACTAACGACGGAGCGTATGTCGAAAAACTCATAAATGTTAACGCGAAATAAATATAAAAAGCATCCACTAAACAAACAATTTCCGGCAAACTAATTTATGCAGCGCATTTACCGTACGCGAGTAAGACGCGAAATCTCTCTTTTATGTTTCGGCAAGATTTAATATAAAAATTACTTTCAGTATTATCATGTGAGCCTGGTAGTCGAGTGGGGATTGGTTTGCTACGTTACAACTCGCTGAGGGCGCGTTTTCCATTCTCGCAGATTATCTCATGCGTGACAGCTCCTCTGAACTTCTGACACTCTGGTACTTACGCCGAGTTACACAATGCCTTGATTTTAAGTCACATTTTTATTAAATTTTCGCTCACTTAGTAAGAAAAGATGGTTTTCTGTTTTTATTACTGAAGGGAAGTCTCTTATTTCATATTTATTTTCTGTATCTGTGAAATTTTCAAATTAGTAATGACAAAAATATTTGTTATAAACAAAAGACAAAGATTTTTTTTTTTCGGCAAGTAACGGTCATGGTACAACTTAAAATATAATTACACCTACAATTGTTTATCTGTTCTATTTTCAAATAGCAAAGAAACACTGAAATTGAGCTCTCAGAAACACAAAAACAAACTTATTATTGTCAACTCTATATAAATTTAATACTAAAAAAACAAGAGCACCTACTTAAGGAAATCGCACAGTCTTATATCTCGTTACACCCCTTATGACCTCGATATTTCTCTAATGCTTACTTTCTTTATCGCTTGACGCATATGTAGACGTTTGATTCCGTTCAGCCCCTCATATTCCTTTGATTATTGTATTACGAGCGAAACGAGGGTAGGATAAAATGTGTACTGTGCATTTTTTGTAACATGCCTTAATCTATTTATTGTCAGCGACCAAGTAATGATTTGTGTCGTTGAGAAATGAATGGTTTTGCTTGTTAAAAGACGCCCCGGATATGAGGTGGATGCAAATTGAATTTAAATCACATGTCATACTTTATTTCACGTTTCTTTTATAATGAATGTTTGGGTTGATCTCGAGTGTTTGTGCTGCGTAACCTTTGTATTTTTTGTTGAATCTAATTGTGTTAAAGAAACTTTTGAAGTTTGTTCAGATTTATAATTTTATATTTTTTTGAATTGATAAATTACCGCCACAGATATTCTATTTCATTTCTACATTAAAAAAATAATTTACCATCATTAATTGTAAAGATTACTTGAAACTGTCGTCTGGAAGAAAGCGCTTATAGCCACTAGCTATCCTAATAAAACTTTTATTGATTAAGATATACGTTTAATAAAGAAGAAATAAATAAATAAAAAACGAATAGGAATGATGGAATACTTAAAAACAATCGGATAAACGATGTTCAAGTAATATATCGCCGAGATGACGGATAGGTACGGAGCGAGCGGTATCGCCTTAAGGTAAAAACAAATAAAGAGCGAATTCTTAAAAACAAATCTACGTTAAAGCGGTTCACGCATGTTTATATGAAGGGGGATAACCGTACAAAGGAAAGCAATTTAACAAAATAAAAAATGCTATATTGGAACTGGGAAGAAACAAATGATACGGGAAATACTTAAATCACAGCTATTGATGCGAAATTGGAAATTACAGGCGGGAGTGCAGCCTTCGATTGTAAATTACTGCTTCAAAATGTTTTTTAAAATTCAATTGTGATTAAAAGTGTTAGTTTAAAATAATGTTAAAAAGTTAGTTGCAATGAGGTAGCAATTAGATATAAAAAATCCTTAAAAAACGAAAAGGTACTTACTGTAAATTATATTCTTTGTAAACATTAATTTCAAATGCAAATGTAGCTAACATAACAGAATTAACGATACCCATTAAGGAAAATAAAGAGTACTTTAATATTCGTTACTGATACTAAGCATAAATAAGGAAAACGAAATTATGTTATGGAAATCGAAATCGACAGTCGAAAATAATGGTCCTTGTTACTATTTTATCTTACTAAGTGGCATTACAGAGCACTATCGAAATTGGTTTCAATAAAATTTGCGTAACGTCACCCAATTGGAAATAAATTTCACATAATTGCTTATTTAATGCGACGTTGTTTTTAACGTTCGTACGCGGTCGTGATTTTTGTATGAGCTTATTTGCTCGGCGCGATCTATTGCTTTTTATGAGGCTGCCTCTGACATATGATAATAAGGTGCTCGAGCGAAGCTCCATCATGTCTTCATCTCCTCACATTTCTAGACAACTCCGAGCGAAACTAAAGTCATAAAGTTTATGCAGTGACAACATATTTCAGGACGCTGCCTTTTATTAGACGCAGTCAGATGATCGCTGAATCCCCTTTCCTCGGGAATTTAAACTTGAGCCGGGCGCCGGTATTGCAAAAGTTTTCAGCTCAACGAAAATACACCGGAACGCTTTCAAAAGAGTAGTAAGAGATTTTTTGTCCGATTCACTCGCGAGAGGATTAAGTTCACGCACGGAGCATTTGCCAATCAGAAGCCTTTGAACTTTGGAGTATGTGAAAGGTCCACCTTTACACGTGTGGTGAAAGGAAATAGGAAAATGTTGCACCATATTACGATAGTAATTTGGGAATTCTCATAATGCGATACAGGAAAATATAATAGTCGGTAGGGTGACCTACTCGTCGATAAATAATTCTGATTATTTTTATTTCCTTATTCAAATTCCACTTCAAAGACATCATCATCCTATAATATATTAAATACTATATATCCCTAAGGATAAAACGATGTCACCGTTTTCATAGGCAAAATTTTCATACTACTTTTTAATTAATGAGACACAGTCCACGAAACAAAAAGAGAATAATTAATTATTCTCAAATATTACAGTACCTTCCTTTCTATTTATTAGACCATGAACACTTTTTGTGAGTCTGCAAACATAACATTGCGGTCTCCAAAAGTTAAGTGTTTGCATTTTACGATATCAAAAACAAACAATTTGTATACGCATGTTGTACTCGTCGTAAAATTTGTGTGGCGCAGATTGGACATCTGAATTTGTCCAGGTACAATCTGATAAACAGTATGAACTCAGAGAGCAATACAGACAGAAACGTTCAATACTTTTCTCGGAACAAAGAGTAATTTTATTTATTAACTCGGTATTGTATTAGATAGATCTGTGTATACAGAGACATGTAAGATAACGTTGAATATTTTTGACATATAAAGAACAGTTGAAAAACTTAATTTTTTATTGAGTTAGAAGAGAAAAAAAAGGTATTATTAGATTAGATTAGATTCTATTAATGATATAAAATGTAAAACGACGACGACCAGGATTTATATTACAATTGGCTTAATATAATGCAAAAGGACATTTTTTTAGGATTATATATCAAGGGCATATCTATGTTGATTACAAAGATGCATCATGTCAAAGTCACGTCTGCTAAACAGGGCGATTGATAACCACCATAAATTCAATTCAAACGTGAACCAGACAAAGTCAAGAACCAGTCAAATCTAAATGTTTGTTTTCGACGTAACCTCAGCTATCAGAACAAACAATAATATGAATATTGATTTGGTACTGTACTAAATATGATTATGTTCTAGTTACGAGGTATCTAAACGTCTCGCGTAGTTCTTGTCTAGACAAAGCTGAGGTTTGCTGCCAATTGTACAAGCGGGGATTTCTCTCAATTTCTTCACTATTTAAATATTTCCTTGCAATTAATTTAATTTAGTTAACAAAAGAGAATCACTGTGGATCCGCTTAGCGTTTCACATTGACTGGCTGAATATAATGCTTACAAACATTAAAAGAATTATATTACCCCAAAATTTCTTTTAACGTTTCTGTGTTTTAGTAAGAGTTCAAGGTAGCAGTTGTATTATTATTAGCTATATATAGGGTTACCAGCGTAAAACCATCTATTTTATTTAGATATTTATGGGTTAAAAATTAAAATAGAATAAACCTGAAACTCACAAACAACGTGTCCACTCCGAATGTATCGAACAAAACTTCCTGGAATTAAGCTATCATCTCGTCCGCAGTTGTTTTACCAAACACAATTCATAAAGGCCATTCATGAAACATGAAATACATAATATAGTTCTGGTTATACCGAATTTATAGGTTCCATTCGCTTTTTACCTATTTATTAATAGAGTTCATAACTTTTCTGGATTTCCACAAGATAGGTAGTTGCCTTTTCCAATCCCCTATTAGCCTACTACTACTACTCCTATGAACGTTGACAAAAAAAAATCATTGTATAATTTGTCCTCAATTGTGAAAAGTCCCGTTCACAATTAGTGAAACATAGAAGTAACAACAAGCACTCTTTGGTGGCTGCTCCGTGAACATTACAGCTCCTTTTGTTCCATTCATGTTTTTTAATTAATATTCTTAAAAGAATTCTCTCAGTTAATTGAACCAGAATCAAGACACCTCGCGCGTGCATTGTCTTTTGTTGTTTAAAGTTATTTTACATTTTTATATAGGCTATTTGTATAAGCAGTAGGTATACACTAGTACAATAGATTTGAGATAATTTTTTTTTTTTTTAATATTTACCCGCTTTTTTTTTTGATTAATAAGAATATAACAAAGAATAATGCTAGGTTACCACGCGTGCCACGCAGCCTGGCAAGCAGCACGGCGAGTAGCCTGGACGGTGAACGCCAAACAAGCTGTACACACGCGCGCATTTATCCTTTGATATGCCAAAAAACCGACACTCGTCGGGTTCACGGCAAGCACACGCACGT
>DWAJ01000066.1:0-55693 GCA_018238005.1 Eurema mandarina | reverse complement strand
TAATTGATATTAGTGTAAGCCTTTGTTTTTAATATTATTAACATTCAATATATTAAATTACCTATTGTATGCCTCCTATATCAAACAGTTTCAATACAAAATAATTCGTCCCATATCAAACGATTTCTATATAATCTACTTACCTAAAAACCCTAAAGTTAGAGCTTTTACCAAAACCGCACTCGAATTTGATAAACGACAGAATAAATTAAAACATACAATACGTTTCGCTTGTAACATTGTCAATGTTATGTGCTTCTGCACATTAATCTTCCACCAAGGGATTCAGCCATAAATAGTGTATCATGACATACAATTGAATATAGGGAGCGATATATCACTGGTAACCGCATACCGCATCGCTCACATCCCGTTCCCTGCTGATGGTTAGTTACGTAATTTGACAGACAATCCAATTACCAAATACTTATTTCATTGACAACCTACATAGCAGCGTAGAGCACTATTTTATCAGCTAGCCCGTCCTGGCTTTGCACGGGTAGATATAGTACTGAGCAGCTACTCCCAATGCAATCGTCGTCGATATCGAAAATTCTTGCTACTGCTAACCAAGCTATGAGACTAAATATACTCTCATAAAGAATCGGATCGCACATCAGTTTATCGGAATGTAATCGAAACAGAAACAAAAAGTTTTTAAATCAATTCAAAGGTGCTCAAAAACTGTATCGATAATAATAAAAATCGACATCGATTGTGTTCGGAGTAGAACTTCTGGTATGGTATGGTAGCACGGGCTTATATCCGCAACTCATGATGGCAGTTCCCCATCATGAGTTGCGGATGGGGATCTCATTCGATCCACCCCAGGTCATTGAAGAACGCCAGCAGTTTATTAACACTGCTGGTGATCTCCCGGAGCGTGCATGTATTTGTATATGATATAGTACTAAATACAGCCTTTTTTAGTCAGTGAAAACGTAGCTTTCTAATGAAAGAAGAATTATTTAAATAGGTCCAGTACTTTTTGAGTTTATTCTTTCTATACAAATCATTTCTCTTTGTAACAGCAGTGTAGATTTAAACGTATTAAATAGCAACTATGGGTCAACTTATAAATTTCATTGTTTTTTAAAGGTCTTTGGATTATGGAGATAAACTATAAAAGAAACTAATAACTTTATAAAAGAAGGATAAAATAGCGAAAGAATAGATATAAAGTACGTACAGTTTGCATCACCACACAGAAGGAGAAATTAATTCACACTGAAAATAGACATATCTAAGACACAGGATAGTATATAACACACTTTCCGAGATAATGCAAAACTAAAGGTTCGCGTCGCGAGGTCAAAGTCGGACTGACTGCTCGCCGGTTTGCGGACACCGTCAATTCCTTTTCTAATAAAGTAAATTTGAGGGTAATCCGCGAACCGGTACGCGTTCCGACGATCGCAAGGACATTTATAAAATTTATTATTTATAACGATTATATACAAATAAAACAAAACGTTATAAAATAAACTACGTTATTAAATACTACACATAAACTAATTATACATACTATACTTCTATGTAATAATAATATTATTAAGATAAACATACATTCCTACATATATTCTCACAAACTTAAATTTTAGTAGTTTTAACATTTATAGTATTAGTAGGATAGGATGTAAATATATCTGTATAATATAAATATGCATATAACTTCTCATAATACATTTATAATACATGTATTATGAGAAGTTATATTAATCATTATTAAGATATCAAAGTGCCAACAAGGTTTGAGTCACATACATATTTATATTTATAGAAGTTTGATATGATTTTATTATTATCTTATAAAATGACCTGTCAAGCCAAAGGTTAAGTATACAAAAATTCGTTAATAATTTTAAAATATATTTTCATTTTACTCTTGCGACTTTCATACCGTCTATATTTACAGAATTAAATTGTCAAAGTACTCGACGATAAAAAAAATATTGGAAAGGTAATCATATTACGTTAGGGACTTTTATTGCTATTATGGTATCAAAGGGTGACACACAAATTGAATTAAAAATAAATTTGATTGCGAAATTGTTAAGTAAGAGAAGCTTTAAAATTAATCAAATATTAGTTTTACAAAATACGTTACAATTTAGGCAAAACATCTTTTAATTACATTGACCATTTTTAGAAATGAGGAAGAGTGCTTTGTAATAAATATCGTCCTTTGAACGCAAAATGAAATATAAATTAGTTTTTATTTTGCGTAAATAAAAGGCTTTGTTTACCTGAATTAAGAAAATTTGGAAGATTTGAAACAATTACCGTTTTACTAAAGTGATATTTTATCATGTTCAATTTTATTCTTTATTCAATAAAACTTGTTTAAGTGAACTGACATCAGATCATATCTTAATTACTTTGTAATTAAGCATCACCAGTAACACTATATTACTTATGACTCAAAGTGAGGAGCGTCAATGTAGTGCACCCCTGCCCGGAGCAAAGTTCTGGGTAGCACGACATTGGTTATGGACTGGCGTTTCTCTAACTATCAGGAGGGCGTCCAGCTCGTCTCACCGCTTCATAGAATAAAAAAAAATCTTGTTATTTCAGTACTTATTCATAAAAAAGTACACAGTGCTACATAATAGTGTAGTCATAAAAATGTATATAGTGTTGCATAGTAATATAGTCATAAAGAAACCTTCTGCATGGTTATTCAGCCTAGTACCTTAACATCATGTCCGGAGACGCTAACGAACTTAATTCTGCTATCTTGCAGCTCCTCCGACAGGAATTAGATTTATTGGTTCATGAAACCGTTAGACAGTTTTAAACTTGTTGGCTGCTGGAAATTATTTTACATCGCAGCTTTAAAGAATTATCCTATAAATTTATTTTTAATAGAAACATATTGTGAGACGCACAAAAGACAAAGTTTAAAGATGGGTATATTCTTTTTCATACTTATTACCGTTTGCAAGCGAAAAATCTATAGACTTTAACACAAAGTAAGTAAAGAAATTCCCTTTAGAATATGTATTTTTATAGTATGAAGTTGGCTTTTTATAGACAAGAAACCATTAAAAACCGAAGCGGACTAATCTCGAGAGACGACCACTGAAAATGTCGCATGCGTCACGACTCACGACTTTGCTTTGCACGAAAGTGCTATATTTTAGGTTACTCTTTGATCTTGCTGAAATTTTAAGAAATAACCTCGTTTGACGATTGATGTCAAGAGAATATGTGGACTATAGAATATTGTTACTATAAAATACACATTTTGAGAGTACAATATCAAAAGTTAAATTGTGTAAGTTTGTGCACTTGTGTTTAGACTACGTTGACTCTACAACTAAATAATTTAAAAATACTTAATTAAAACAACATTATTATATATTAAAATAAGTTTAAATGGGTAAAACGCTGGTCACAGCAAATTTGCACATTTTACAAAAAAATGTCTTCTTATAATTTAATTATAAAATAATCATAATATGTGTAATTGAAACAAAAATGCTTGCGTATGTCAACATTTCTGGGTTAAGTTATCACGAACAAAACAATTGTACCATAATAAAGCGCATGTCACGCAAATTTTATAATTAACATTTGCATTTAAATATAACGACTAATTATAGCTTTGTTCTGACAGAAATCGTTGTAGGCGATACGAATATAAATTGCAATGACATTTCATTAAATATATTTATTTATAAAAACCAATCTTTTGGAATGTAATGATTTATCTTTCAGTAATACAAAAACTGGTATTACTATACTTGTTTATTCATAAGTAATTTCGTTTTCAATAAATAATAAATAGATGAATCGTTACTAATTTTTTTATCAATATATATAAAAGAAAGTCGCGTTAGTTACACAACTTATAACTCAAGAACGGCAAAACAGATTTGGGTGAAAATTGGTAGGGAGGTAGCTTAGAGTCAGGAGAGGGACATAAGATACTAGGTAGGTAGGTAAACACAAACTGCTTATTTATAATATAAGGCGGTACAAAGTTCGCCGGGTCAGTATCTTATACATGAAAAAAACTGACTATAATATATGTAATATAATTGTATCAACTGTGGTGTGGCCCGGTGTCGGGGTGAGGGGGTGACAAATAAAGACGTCTATACCATTCCGATGTTCACCTTATTCTCATAAAAATATAACATAATATAATTATTATTTGCTTACATTGCGACATACCGCTTCACACACATACGCTTACACCACTACACACTATATCATCCCCCTAAAAGAAAATATCTAACTCGGACTTAATGGAATAAACATTTTTGTAAGCACTTCTTTTAATGAAGACAAAGAGAACTTTGGTTGTAAAAACAAAATGGTTGAAAATGTGGATGATATAAAATTCCCACGAGAATCTTTTAAAAGCTTTCGAAGCATGAATAAGCAACCGTTAAGAGTCCTATCGTTAGAGGCTTTGCAACTATTTAAGATATTACGATAAGGAACCAATTTTGAACTCAATAAAGGGCAGGTGTATTTAAGGTCTCAAAGATTTATTTATTTTTTCTTACAAGCGTGTAAGTAACCTTTAACTCTAACTTTACCTTTTAGCAGGAATCATGAAACTACTTAAATAATTGTAGTGTGTTTTTTGCAAATAGTAATCATTTAGTAAGTAGAGGCGGTCTTTTTGAATAAAATTAAAAAATATACAACGTGTAACAGAAATGTGTGGTCATATTTTTGCATGATGTTCAGATGCTCATAGTCTATAAACAAGTCCCCACATTAAAATAAACATATTATTTGAGATATATTATTTCATTTATTCATCAATAAAATATCGATAATATGATAATTAAAACAAAAGTGTTACATCACTACACAGTGTAAGAATCACAATTCATATTCGACTAACCTCTACACTGCTGCGCTCCTGGTATACGCCTGGTATAATATTAGTACGCTGGCAGCCGCCGGGTGTCGGTCGTCGCGTTGGCCTTGCCCAAAATGTAGGTTGTTATTAGTTTTTCACTCGCACAATCTCACATAACACTAAAGTTATTGACATATTTTAGATGGTAATTAGATACCCCGTTATTAGAAATCTTTTAATTTAATACTTTTAATACAGTTATTAAATCACCACACGGAAGGAAGCCGGCGACATTGATCCACGGGTCTACCGTCAATAAATTTTTCAGAGTATAACCGACGAGCCTCCCGAAGGCTGCCACCAGATGCACCAACACCGAGAACCATTTCGTAATACTCGCTATTCGTAAAATAAATTTTCTTTAAAGATAATTTTATCAAAATAATAAATTAATGACAATTACAATCTAATGACAGAGACAGCAGTAACGTTTTCAATGAAACGCCTTGTCAACATAACGGTCATGCGGTTATTGACACGTAACAGCTGATAGCTAAAGTGATGTCGTAGTATCGATAAATTTAAAAATCGATATGCTGGTCAATAGAAATAAAAAATCAATATCTTGATTATAAATAATTCAAGTGAAATGAATTTTCATTACATTAATTTAAAATTAGGTATTCTTTGCGATCCTTCAATATGACTACGCATTTCTGTTACACGTTGTATAATACTACAAGTACTACAAGTAAGTACATTATTTAATACTAACCTAGGGTGACCTAACCTAAACATGACTATAAGTATACGAGAATATACTGCCCAATACCCTAAAAGGGAATGTATGTGTTATAATATAATTTTAACATCCTTAATGCGCTATAAATGTGATTTACTATTTCGTAAAATGTCGATGTGGTATGGATCCATGGCGATAAGCCACGACCCTCCTTAGTTATTATGGTTTTTGCGTTACGATACGCTAATGCTAAACTCGCCACACGTGTTTTTATGCAATGTTTTAATAATTTTTTATAGCTTCTTCTAAACTTATATGCAAATATACCAATATGAAAATAATATGATATACAAATATAACAAGGTCTGATCGAGAGAATTAGTCACACTCGCTTGATATTAAGGAAAACAGTCACAGTAATAAATAGTCCTTGTTTGCTGTAATAGCCCAGTTAAATTAGTCCTTAAAATATGTAGAAGTAAGGTTACAACAATTCCCATAGTGCTGAAAATTGGTATGAATGTTCGGAATAATATTCATCAAATTGTGAAAAGTCCCCATCTATCCCCTTTGTCCAAAAAAAAATAATCAGCGTCATCAAATAACATATTATTATGTCTTTTCAATCATTTAAGTCTTACTTTATTTAAATAAATTTAACATTTATTTCGCGTTTTACTAAATAATACTGTGGAGAATAAATGTACTAGGATATAATGAATGAATAGGAGACTAAGAAAATTGTGTGTCTGTTCCCTGCGGAAACGTATTGCACATACGGAAATGTAGCTCGAGTAATTTGGGCGCTGAAATACACGTCTTACAAGGTGTTTTGCGTGAATGTTTAAACTACGGAGCACAGGTTAACAGTCTTGATGGGTTCCTGTGAATTATAAAGCGAGGTTGAGTTAAATTGTATAGAATATTCTTTTGTAATCAAATGTTTCAATATATTTAATTAATCATATTGAATAATATCTAGAAGCATTTTTGGTTATGGGCTCAACGTTGATAGTATGTACATAATAGACATAACGATACAATAACTAATCAAATACTATTACAAAATAGCTATATTTATTAGGATTACATTCGTTTACTTCTAAACTTCAATTATTTATTGTAACACTGTTTTTTCATTATTTAGGTACTACTGTAGAATTTTGAATACATATTTCAGAAATATATGAAGTTTCCGTATTTTAAGTGAGTTTCTCACCACAATAACACTCGAAAATGAATGCATGCGAATGCTCAGGTAAATAAAGCGTTTAATAAGATCTTAATGGAAGTGGGGTTATGAAATATGAGCGTCGCGTGAATATTGTGTCAGGGTGAGAACCGAGTGCGAGCCCACGATTATAATCAATTACCGCACCCGCCTTTAATTACGCCACTGCTGTATGTTTTATTATGAAATCACAATTATTTGAAGTTTTCATTTAAAATTTTAGTCTATTTCGAATAAAAATACGTAGGCATAATATATATATCACAGGCGGATTGTATAATCCGCTGTATTACATTTCGCCTAGCCGTTTTAAAAAACGTTTAGTAATGCGGCGGTTCAAAACTTTTTTTTATGTGTATAAGCATACAACATTTTGTTACAAAATTGACGATAGAGATTGTAGCAGTCATATAAAATTTCTATTCAAAATCAAAATTGTTGTCAAACATTATAGGCCTGAAACTTGTTAACTAAACTAATTAACCAAATGGACTTCGAAAATTCATGAAAAAAATTTATGAGTTAGAGAACTAAACTTTGATATTCTATGAATATTTAATGTTGTTAGAAAGCATTACATTTAATAGCTCACAAAATGAATGCTTCAATAAATTGAATATTTGAGGCTAATATTTTTTATAAACCTATACATTTCCGTGGTTTCATATTCGCCCAATATCACGTTAAGAAGAAAAAACATACTGTCGAGTAGAGTATCATATCAACCAACAAGGGGAAACTTTTTCCGCCAAACGTTGATACATTTTTATATATTCTAACAGTCAGATTTTATGTTGTAACCCGAAACCTAGTCTTAGAAAACCGACGATTTAAGCTTATAAATATCGAATTTAGTGTCAGAACTGACACTAAATTCGATATTTATTAGAGTTATATATTTACTAGACTGGTTGGTGTCTAAGTTTGGTGTCGCCATTTTAATTATGATATATAAATTAATTTAATAGAATGCATATCCAGGAAAACATTATTTTGAAAACAGGAATTAATATAGTTTATATTACAAATATTCACAATATTGTTGACGGAATAAAACTAAAATCAATGTGCACAACTACTCCAACGAATCAAGATTATATTCATGTCATTTCATTCACGATAATATATTGAATTACGTTACACATAACTTGGGCTAAGAAATTACATGCTAAAAGCAACGTGAATAGCTTTTAGTGTAGTTTAGTAAGATAACACGTCAGCACAGGCCATTAGACGCAAGCTTTTGAGATGGGTCTCAAGGCCCGAACTCAAAGGGCCCCTCACTTTATAGTATTTTCATCTCACCTTCTATGACGTCATAATATAGCCACTTTTACGTATGATAACAAATGATCCTCTTGTGAACCCTGCATCGTCCGTTTTGCCGCCATCCTTTATGGATGCAATTTTTATATTGATTTTCTCTTGAAATATGAAACGCGTTGTTTTTGCGAGTATATTAAAACAACACTGCTACGGATTTACTTTGAACAAAAACTGTTGATGGATAACAGCTTCTATTAATGTGATTGGCTTTTATTAAAATATCACTATTCATATTTTACATACAATGGAATACACATTTTGACTTTGATATTACATATTTATTATGGTAGTTATATAAAATAATGTGATACCATTTGGATGAGTGATTAGTATAATTAAGTTTTTAAAATAGTTTTATGTATGAATTAGCACCAGAAGGTGCCTCAGCCAGTAAGTGTTGTACAATCCTCTTACAGGTCTATGAATAAGCTATGGTGACTGATTGCATGTAAATGTAACGGACGCCTTTGTCGCCTTCACCCGTGAAACGTCACAAAGAGCATAAATGATAACCTCCTACTTTGTTCAACAATAAATATTATGTTAAACTCGATTAAAAATGCTATTGCATCACGGCTAGCACTTGGAGTCAGACTCTGTACTTTTATTTATGTTTACATAAATATATTCAACAGTAAATTTAAAATGCTAAGTCATTGTCAAAAACATACAATTTGCTGATTAAATAAAAAAATCGAAATTTATATAGAACCCAAATCAGTGCACAAACACGTATTTTAAGTAAGTCCCGAATCGGTCATAAATATTACAAGAATTATTGACAGATCCCACTTTTATTGAGGCATCAATTTAGTCGAAAAACAAGATTAAAACAGCAAGTATGATTAAACTCGAAACTTGAGTTTACCCGCACTTTATATTGGATCTGAAATTTAACCGTTATTACAAAGTTTTCTGTAACATAAGCCTCTAAGAGATTCTCTTGAGTTTGCTTGGGAAAAACTTTAACCGGGCCTAAGATTGCAAAAGCCGATTGCAAAGAAACTACATATAAAACACGTGGTCACAACTTATGCTCATTTCGGCAAGTAAGAAATATTAATTTGTTCTTTGAGTTTTGTACTATTGTGTCCACGTGAGTATGGTACTTATACTAAGCCGCAAGTTTTTTTTATAAGCTTCAGGTCATTCTGGTATTTTGGTTTGGTATTTTGAATTCCTAATTAATATTTAAACCGTAAATATAATTCTAGCTCAAATGCCATTACGGCTTAGCTTGCAGGCCTTCACAATCTGAAAGAAGTTACCCAGAAAACTTATTGTGTATTAGTTTAACGATACTGCATAATATGAGATCAAATCTTTCGACCCTATATTTGCTGCTTCAGCGTGATTGTTTCAAAACCACCGCTTTACTTTTGTCGCCTCGACGCACTTACTTTCAGCGATCAATCAATTCTAACTTGGTGGTACAACATCATAATACATCAACTTTCAATAAACAAAGACATAGCAGACCCTTTTCAAGGTCTGCCCTAATGACCGAGACGGACATTTTAGAAAAGGGTCGCTAATTTATCTAAACAGAGTTCAGTTGGCAAGTTGCCCTTAATTGTAGTTTGTTACTTGCGCCAGCTGCCCATTGTACTTCTCTAGACCACTCAGATGTAATTAGCTACTGCACTATGTTTACTCTGCGTGTGTGCTTTAGTTTATTAATATTTAATGAGCCACTCCGTTATATTAACTGCATGAAGATGGGATATTTAATAATAATCATTTATGTGTAGTATGCTTTATAAGGTAAGTTTTAGATTTTATATTGCATCTTATTAAAAGAGAGTTAAATAACGAATTCGATATGACTGTAAGAACAAGCTTTAAAAGTGTGGATTAAAAGTTTTTAGCTATCTACAAAAGGAAATAAATAATAGTGGTTCTATTTTTCATTTAGCCTTTCAAACAGGTATGAAAATTATTACTAGGCTTATTCGTTTACGTAAAGATTTAGAAAAGGGAAATAAAAAATATAACTCTCAAAAGCGTCAAAAGTTTTCTCAGTGGCTTAAAAGATAATCAGTAAATTCATTAGCAAAGCAAATTCGGCGAAGTTAAATCGGTGTATCGGTCTGAATATCAAATGACGGTGGAATTTGCTTCGCGGCTGAGCGTCAGCCCTCAAGACGCCATTAATATGATCAATTTTATCATCGCTTAAACAATGTTTGAGTGACAATTTCACTTCTTCTTAACGAGTAACTCAACTTCAATATTCGTAAAAGATAAACTATCTTATTATTTCGGTTGCTAGGGGTAAATAGCCATAATATATCTATATATAGTTATATGCAACTCTGTCCATAATTTCGTAATCGTTCCTTCATTCACTGTATTATAAAGGAACTAGAACTAAAAGGCATTAAAACCAGAAGTATATAATTAATAGTATTTAATTGTGAATGAATATAAAGCAATAGCTATTTACCTGATAGGTTGTTAAAAGCTCCACAAACACGATGTAAAATTTACCTAAACACTAAAAGCTTACATCGTCATTACTATGATCATTATCTCCATTACACGATAAAACGATGTTACTCTCCCTATATCACCTTGGTAAATGTGCTTAAGTTACTCCTCCAAATTATATGGCTAATGAACAAGTAATTTAATTGGTTATATGAGTTATCGAACGTGCTGTGAGGCGTTTATTTTCACGCTCACGTTGAAAATGTTAATTTAAGGTTTGGATAACTATGTATCATTATGTATGGGAATATACGCCTTTGTATTGATTTAGGGCGAGATTTGATTTAAGGCGGGATAAGGCGGTAAAGATCATCTTGGACCATGAAAGAGTCTACGCAACCTTACGAATGCGTAGCAGGCTTTTATAGGAAAAACGGAATGAGCCGGTCTCGTGGGAAAGGGCTTCATCGTTCCTGTGAGCCTGCTACGAGCTGATTTGAGGAATACCAGGGGTTCTAGAGTTGTGGGATCAAAAGTACCACATGCAACCACATGCCCGTCATAGCTCCCCGAGGTGAGGGTATGCGTAAAAGGAATTTCCCCCGTAAAAAAAAGGCTTTATCCCTAAATACATGACTTACACCTTATTTAATCACGTTGTTTATTGTGTAAATTATGGTTTAGAAATGTAAACATATGGCATCCAGAACCCTTTATTCGCATAATGTAATGAAATGAACCGAAATAGGTATACAGTACGATTAAACATTCAAAAATAAAAATAAGGCAAAATATTTTTCTATGCAAATTCCTGAGTATACTACTTATATCGAAAACGTAATATTTGTTATTTGTAAAGATATATGTACGTTGATATGAAAATATTTATAATATCGTATAATACATTGTAAATAAATAAACTGATAAAATATATTCTGTACAAAAACTCAATATAACGCTTGTGTAAACAATAACAGAACTACCTCAACCTGTATTTATATCGTTATTCCATTTCATGGAACGTTTTTCGGGACGGTTCATATAATTATTGCTTCTTTTAAATATATGATATTTTGGTTGCTTAAAGATACAAAGCCCGTAAAGTTTTATGAGCCAATCTCAACAAAAATCGCTACAAAGGTGAGATACATAATGACTACGGAAGGGTAATGCAGCGCAGCCTGCGATCTCCCCCCGGGGCCGCCGAGAGGTGAAACCGACCCAAAACATATCGAATATTAACATTTTTAATACGAGACTGACTGTATTGTTCTTGGTAAACATTGGAAATCTTACACAAATCGAAAGTATCTTTTATTGGGTTATATTTTTTTGCATGAAGAAAATATTATGTTAAAATATACTTTAATACGTTGTCATATATTATGATGGGCTAATAGAAATATAAAAATAGAATACCATATTATAATTTGCAATAAAAAAATATAATAAGAAAATAGAACATAATGCTAGGCAATGTGTATTAATTACACATTTTAAGCCAGAATTGCTGCACAAGGAACATAGTTAATACCGTCCAGTACCATAATTCTCTAAAATCTACAAACCAGGAAGCTAGACCGGCCGCGCCAGTCCCACTAAATCAAATATTCCCTGATTCAAAGCAAAGCTTAATGCACACGAGCGCCTTTCTTTATGTCCTCGTAACGCAAATCTTTCCCGCTATTTATCTCCTCTTTCACTTGTCCCTTCGTAAAAATGAAAATTTATTGTTTGTTTAAACGGAACGTCTCGGCTGACCGCTAATGAAATGTGTTCTTTGCTTTGCGTCGGGACTGTGTAAAGACTTGGAGATGTTTGCGCTTCACATTAGCGGTTACGATTTATTGCGCAACTCTACTTGTTTATTGGTGACACGTTTCGGGAATAGAACGTTATTTAATATAACCGTTTGCTTGGTACACGAACATTCTATTTATTATTATCGTTGACTCTGAGAAAGAATGAATTAAAAAACAATCGTTTACAAAAACGGTAATTCCGAAAACAAAAAACGAAAGATGAGGATGAAATTTAAGAAATATTTTAATTACGCTAATCCATGGAATATTGCTAATAACAAAAAAAATCCAGTCAATATTTATAAGAGATGAATCCAACTCCAAGTTTCCTCGTTTATGAGGGGCGAGAAATCGTGAGGCTCATTACACAAGCTTGCAAGAATCATTAAAATTTATAACACTCACAACTTTTCCTAATGAAAACGTGGAAAAGTTTTTTGTAAATGTGTCCGGCGCTAAAAATGTTCCATTTACGAAGCGTTCTTTAGAATATGGTTTTATGATGTGAAAACTTAGTGTGACGAACGAAATTAACTTTTTGAGTAGCCAATTTGCTATCATTCTTTTTTAGTGGAGATGAGGACAAACGAGCAGAATAAGTGATAATAAATATACAATTTTTAATTTCAGATTAAGATTGATTTTATTTGCATGTGAAGCTATTTATAATATATTACATTTTCGTAAATTCTAGAATTGTCGGCGCGTTTAGTTACGTCTACATTAAAGCTAACTAGCATAAATAGTAAAAATTAACATTATAGGTATTAATAACAATTTGAAAACGTCGTTACGAAGTAATAATATCGTTATTAAATAATTTAAGTTGGAACAAAAGAAGGCTTTTGTAAAATTATATAGCAAATGAAATGGTTTCAAGTAGGTATAATTTAAAATATAAACAAAGAACTAAATTTAAGTATTTTCTTTGAATTTATTTTGTGATTATTATTTATCGGACTGTTTGAAGGTTCTCAGATATTTTATATTAAAATAGAATCTTATAAATAAGTTATGCTTTGTAATATAACTTGTTCTTGGTTTATAATTTTAAAATGTCTAGTAAAATTAATTATTGTTTATAAGTAGATCTAATTTAATGGTTTAACAATAAGGAATAAAATCAACACGATTTTATTTCTATTCACTTATTAACCGACTTCTTTTTAGAATAGTATTTCTTAACATATTACAAGTTACATCAGGTTACCGTACGTCGTACATTAAACTATAGTTGAACTAAAATTAATCCCCTACGACCGACGTTCCTCTAATCTAAAGCTGGTGAAACTTGAGACTCGGTTAACTTGATATCAGAAGATGCTAAGCCTCGTAAGATGCAGTCTTTTCAAAGCTTTGTTGATTATAAAGCGAGGGAAGCCACTTAGAATAGCAAAGTCATTTATAATATCAACAATACCGTGAATTAAGATGTTATACTTTCGGATTATAATCTATACTTATAAATAAGGCTATAGAGTTTTATTATTTTACCATTACCTGTATACTATGGTACAAAGGCGATTTTTTAACGTAGCCACATTCCTACGAACCTATCCTATTGGATATTATGCCAATCCCCGTATTTTATAACGGAGTCTTCTATCAATACAGTTTCAAATAGTTATATTTGTAAACGAAATTTGTGTCTGGATAAAAATATGACTAAAAAGCTACGCAATAAAAATAAAGAACTGAGTTTTCAATCGCCGAGAAAGTTTTAATCGACAATAACTTTTTCATCGTAACAAATTTCTAGAAATCGTTGGAAATCACGAAGGCGTTAATTTAAAAATTCAATAAAAAATCAACGCCGATCAATTAAGAAAAGGCAGTCAATACCGGTCAATTTATGTTCTAAATTCATATGCGTTTTCTGTTATCCTCATAAATAATTAATTCATCGGCACTGATGCAATGGTAGGTTGATATCGCTGCAGGTTCATATTTCACGGGACAGTACGTTCAGTGTAATTAATGGACACTGGAACACCGTCTCTTGCATGGCTCAGCGTAGCATAATACTGATCACCATCGCACCTCATAAACATTGAAATATTACCATTTTATCAATTCCTCGTGAATTCTAGCGTTAGTCTTTGGTTGAAAGTTCAGGAATATATGGGCACAAATTGAATATGAACTTTAGTATTTAATATTACGAAAGCATATTGTTGGTTTCAGAATTATTGATGAAAGACTACGCTATTACACATGTATAGAAAAATGCGTTACTGTCAAACTTATCTCTGTTTACTGTTATTAAACCACAATCAGATATATCATAGTACGTGAATAAGTTTCCCTAGATCCAAGTAAACAATCATGTAATATTTTGTATAACGTCACGTCCGCGCCATATTTCCTTGCTTTCTTCGTCCGGAATAATGTCGCACATTAGCCGCAGTTACAGTGATTAAATGAGTCGGTAGTGTGGAGGGAAGCTATAATGTATCACACAAACAGCCCTTTGTACTCTATTGTGTTGTTTCGTCATGTTAATCCTCTTTATTAATAGGCGCACTTTAATATCAGCTTTACAAAGGATTTTTAACATTTTTCTAACGGCTTATTAAATTGCTTAGCTTAAAATTCGCGTGTATATAAAATTGTAATGTTAGAATTTAATTTAAAAAATTTAATATTGTTTAATATAAACGTTCTCTTTTGTTTTATTAAATTTGGATATTTTTAAACGTGGAATGTAGGGTAATAAAATAAGGAAGTTGTTGATCTTTCTGAAATTACAAAATTAATTATGTTTACCTAATAAGTTTCGTTTAACAATACCGATATTATCTAAGAACGGTGATTTTCTGAACTTGTAAGATGTTCAGGTCTTGCTCAGGTAAAGTTCAGAATAGTTACGGAATATTAGCACGAAATACGGAATTGTAGAATATTCAGTGATATTAAATGTACGAAGCTGCCGATATTTAATATTCAGTTAGATTGTTAACCTATACAATATTTACACTTAAAGACTTACGAGAGAGTCTTTTAGACTTATGAGAGAATAATTTTTTTTGTAATAACTAATTAAAAACGAGAGTTACAACAGTAGTGAGATGTTTCTGTGTACAGCTTCATGTTTTATTCAAAGAGACATAAATCAAGATGTTGATCGTTAATTCAGTGTCTCACTTCATTGCCTCACTAGACAAAGCTGGCACATAAATTAGCAGGGGAATGCAGTAGTGTCCCATTAATAGCGCATTAAGTCTATCAATTGAGGCGGACTATGAACTTGATCGCGATACAGCAAGGTTATAAATAACATCACCCATGAGAGCCTTGTGAAGTGTTTCCGCATCGCTTCCTATTCCCAAAGGGATGGGATTTATGTCAACAGAAAAATTACTGTTTCAGTCTGTGTTCGCTGGCGTGGCTCGCCGGTTTATGGGCGAAACTTTTATGATGTTTTTGTGAACTGAAACCATTGGTCGTTGCGAATATACGTGCTACGTATATTATATTTTTAATACACTGTTATTTCACATATTATTTTTCAGAAACTAGTTTTAGACATGAACATACCTTTACTAATGAGAACTATTACGGAGCAAAAATATTATAAAATATTCAAACGCTCAGATAAGAAGATTATCTGATAATCAAGGCTCTCCTTACAATAATAGAATTAAATGCAGTAAGATACACATATAAAGGAACAGTCTGCTGAGACTCTGACGGTTCGTTATACCTTAAGCGTTTAAGTCTAGGCGAAAAGGTATTAAATTATTGTTGTAGCTATTACTCACAATTTATATCTATTTTATTTGTGCACAGAATTATTTGGTATAGGAGTATGGTCTGTAATAATCGGGAATTGGTTGTTTGTTTGTTTGTCAATGTAATCTTTATTATTTATATATTTATTTGGTGCCATCTTAATTAGCTACAGCCTTTTAGATGGTACCCGATTTTGTCCTATATTGATTTAATGTATCAATTCGATCGAATATAAGTATTCTTGGATAACATAAAGAGTTCGAATACAGAAACACCTATTAATCTTATTATTTCAAACAAACAAGCCAGAAATACATATTAAATTTAGAACCTACGGAACTTACACATTTATTTTAATTAGTTTTTGAAGCGTCGATGTATATTTTTAGAAGCATTATGAGAATTCCTTTGCCTATATTTTTGTTTCAAAATATTCACAAGCTTCATATTCGTGAAAAACGCCGAAAATTTACTGGAAATGTTTAAGTTTAATAAGGTAGCGACGTTGGTTCAATTGGACAGTAATTTGAAAAGTTTGAGAACATTAAATAGGAGAGAGCGCTCATACACATACAATTTGTATGTTTGTTTTAAATACGTATTTACTTTTTGTTTTAATTTCATAAAGGTAACAGGGAAGTAGTCATACTTAAATGTGAATACATATTTAACGTTTTAGATCTAGCTTTAAACAGGTATTCCAAGTAAACTCTTCGAAAGTATAGTGTATGATATATATAGGGTATATTTCAACAGTATTAGGCAACAAAAAAAGTTATATAATATATTTGCGATAGGAATGATAACTGAGCCGATTTAAATGCATTCGCCAACCGCCTTTGTAGGAAATTCAGCTCGTTACAGGCGGGTTAGCGGGTTAGCCTTACGTTGGCTTTGATAAAGCTATATATTTTCAACGTTTTACAACGTGGATTCCACGAAAATTGGAGGAGTTGGGCCAAATTTTCATAGTAATGATGGCTCATAAACATCGGGCTTTGCTTAAATAACGGGCATAAACTGTTCAGAAGACAGCTAGTAGTGATAACCCGCAGTTTATTATGTGTTTTTATTGCCTTTGCATGTTGAAATAGTAAGTTCATGTTGTGAATAACTGGGGCGGTTAACGTTTGACCGTTAAACTAACGGCCTGTTGAAGCATTTATTTTTAATTCAACAAGCAGAAATATTATAACTTTTGAACGAAGTACACATCATTAAAATAACTGTAGGTATGTTGAATTCATTAAAAGAATTAAGGAAATACTTATCGTTTTAATATTAACGTGGATATCACATAGCATTTATAACAAAAAGTATACATTTGAACTGCTATTCCATTAATGTCTTAATTGTAGACTAACGACATTAGTTCAATAGTTCTTAAAGGACTCGTACAAAGGAACGCTTTCTCTGCTTGAACCGAAACTCAATTCGGGCAACAATTTCCATAGTTGCAGAAGTTTGCCTTTAAAAATTCTATTACCCGCTGTCTACTACGGTCTTTGAACTGAAGAACTTCAATTATAAGTCGGGATTGTGAATTAGAAATCTGTATTATAGGATATACAGACATTCATTAGGATTTACAAATTGTTTTGAAAAACTTCATTGTGAATAATGTTACCAAACTTCTTAAATTGTAACTTAAAAAATAAAAAGAGCAGGATCCTTTCTTTTCTATTATTTTTTTATCGGTCAACGCATTCGTGAGGAATTAACTTTACGGTTGTATTTGGGCGGAGCTGGTCGCTTAAAATCAGACAAATCACCTGCTCAGTTGTCGTCATGAAATGATCAAAATATAACATAAGCCATACATATTCCATTTGTGTTCGTAAGTCCAAAAAATATTCAAATGTTTCTTATTTGGGTCGAAATTCGCTACTAAATAGAATAAATTACGTTTTAAATTAAAGTTTCGTTTAAAATAAGGGATGCGAATTAACGAGTTATTAAAATATATAAACGAAGGTCAGCTTTGATCCCTCACTTCGTTTAACGAACAAAAATAGGACAACAATAACAGTCATAAGGCAACGAAATTATAATTATGTTTATAGACAAAGAAGAGTGTTCCTTATTTTCCTTTTAATAATATCGTTGTAATTCGTTTTTGTAAGAAGTTATGATTAAAATTAACAACCTTCCCCCATTTTGCATGCATTATTATGCTTAGATTGCTTTTGAGTCTGTCTATTACAAAAATAGCATCCAATTTCGATGCATATTTTTAAAAATCTCAGCATGCATGGTGACTATAAGACAGTGGAAAGTGACTTTGTTTTATACGGTGTAGTTAAATATGAATGTCTGATGTTTTTGGTTCATGTAAAAATATATTATATCTCGGATTAGATTACATATAACTGTAAGTTCTAAGGGACACCCTACTATAAATAATTCTCTAATTAATATATTCATGTGTGGCGTCGTAAAAGGGCACGATAGGACGAGCCGCTACGACCAAGGAATTTGCAAATTTAGTCCAGAGATAAGAATAATGTCGAAATTAATTCTAAGAAATAAATGTTATACTCATATATCCTTTAAAGTGAGAATAATCGTTATTGAGTGTACAATCTTGTTAAAAAGTAATTGGTTTGTAAACTAATTAAGTTAAGTTTTTTGCCTAATTATTACGTACGTAATCGGATGTATTGGAAACGCAAAAGCACATCAGATAATTAAATACAACAGGCTAAAGAGATCACAGTCACAGCACATTATTCACAAGCTATAGAGAATGGTAGCTTTGTACCACAAATTGAATCAGCGCTAAGAGGAACTATGATAAATTAATCACCCAGTAGCTCTTTATCGTGCCGTACTTTGAAGGCAACTTCATATAACCAAATATTGAGAGTTATTTCCGAAAGTTACCGTGTTAATTACTCACCTACCCCGCTCACAGGTGCGGGCTATCGATCAAATTATGCGTCGAGTGTGGAAGGAAATAATCTCAAACTTTGCTTTTGCTTTATGCTCCATGTATTTCGAAAGAAATCATCAATGATGCATAGGTTTTTTTATAAATAACATTCATTACGTTTATTGAATATTATCGTTTAATATAAGCAATCAATTACCTACTTTTAGGAAACTTAATGTATTTTGGGCTTATGAAACACTTTTAATGGCCTTTAAAGCTTTTTCGATCATTAACTAAATACAATACGTCTCCTAAGATATATAACGTCTGAAATAATTTCCATAATGATTGGAGACGGTGTCGCTGCTAATGGTGCCCTCATGTAATTGGGACGGTCGTAATTATATCAAGTATTATTAATTTCACGTTCCATTCGCTTATGGAAATTCAATATCGAAGGCATGCGGCTGTTTATGTCTAAATTGCCATTAGCCTACGCGTGTAGGTCACACCATACTACCTGCTCATATTACAACCTCACGATACCAACGTAATTATTAGATTCGTATTCGGAACAGTAATTCATTCGAACGCTTTGTTCATTTATATAATTAATTACTTTCCATATTTAAATGTTGATGTTTTAAAACTGTATTTTATTAAGACTCACTATCAAGACTCTCATATTATTAGATTTAACTTGATGTTTCTACTAAATTCTGTGTAAAGCTATTTTCTGATGAACACTAAAGCCAAGTGAAGCGAACGTAGTTTAAAATAGCTTGTTTCTTGCACAAAGCACTTGCTCTTTTATCAATATCCATCAAGGGATTATCCCTTAACAGAATTATTCATGACTCTCCGTCATTATCTTTAAATATCAGCTTATATAATAAACAGACAGCGTGTTACATTGACAAGATAAAAGGATAACCTTTAAAAGCAGTTAGTAGTTGGTGAGATTTAATGAATCCTCGGTGACCGGAGATTCTTGGTAGATAAAAGAATAAAAAGGTATTACACGAAAAGGTATTACATTGCAAATTTATTCAGAACGACCTGAAATTTAAATTCGCGTTCATCAAAGTTACCCAGCGAAATACTTATTTGTAATATGTGAGCATGCGACTGTGCGAACATCTACAAGTAAAATGCCTCGGGGTATTCGAGCACGAGTATCAAAGGAAACTCATATTATGCAATATTTCTGATTAGTTCAATTTTACTTTTAATAGGACATTATCAATTCTATTGGAGCTGTTAATACTTTTCATTTCCTAACTTCCGTGGATTTAATGTTGAGTGAGAGACGGGAGTTTTTTTTAATATAAAAAGAAAATTTAGATTACGTAAGTTTTAGTATTATAAACTAAATCAATTTAACGATATTGCTTCTTAGCTTTTCCAAACCCCGAAATTGTAGAAAACCTATCTATTATATATTTAATATAGTTTGCATTTTACTTTGAAGTGTATATATACCTAATCAGAAACAGTGCTATCATTTACTAAGGCACACTTTTGTCTTAAAGCATTAAATAAATTTAATTACCCAAACTCCTCATTACGTCTTTGAAACTAAAGGTTGGTCTTCATAATTAGACAGGCAAAGTGTGTAAAATAAAATTTACATTGCAAATTTGGAAGTTAATTTCGCGCTGATGAATTTCTTAAGTCTTTTAATCAAACTTATAATTTCTTTGTTTAATCTACAGTAACTTCCGCTGTTAAATAAATTTAATTTTTATCTCGGATGTATCGACGATTTATGTATTAGGATAAAAAAGCTTGATTTTACTTTCATAGAATCAAACTTCTATTGTAGGTATCAGAGCAATTTTATTATAAATGCTAATGTAACCCTGTTCGCCTGTAAAACGTTCACGCCTGAAATGCTACTGGGATTTACATGAATTTTGTGTTGTATAGTCTAGAACCTTGAAAACAGTAAAATATAGGCCTTAGCCTATCTTTTACCGTGATATTAAGGCTTTCAGGCGTTACTAGAAGTGGTAGGAGAAAGTTTCATTAAAATGGCTAAGCCCTAGCCCGTCATGACATAGGTATGTATTTAGTTCGTAATGTTTATAACCTTTAGCTTGACTCTTTATTATCTTAAGTAAACTTTATTATTATTGTTATCATAATTAATTTGATGGGATGTTTTTAAAGGTCGCGAACCTTTTATTACCAAATAAATATTTATTAAAGCTGTAAATTTATGTAATTAACTTCCCCGCTAGCTAGTAATGGTTGGATTGTTTGTAAGGTTTTTAGCTGATTTTTTAATGTGGAAAGGATAGATAAGGTAAAATGAAGGTCGTGGGTACACGAATTGAATTTTGTTCGATAGTTTCAAGGTAATGTTACAATGCATTATTATTGAGACTTTAATTAACTAAAATAGTCACGAATTTCATTGGCTTAACAAAAAAATAACAATTAGTTATATATAATTTGAAGCATCGACAACATTGATTATAAAAAAAATAACTTTAATATGTACAAGTTAGATTTTGTATTCGATATGGATACAAAGTCTTCCCGAATAGCAATTTAATAGGGGACAAAAATAAACATTAAACTGTTGCTCATTTTCCTTTCCACCATAAATAAAATAAGTAGACATGAGATGGAAAAAATTTGATTTGTTTCCGAAATATTTATATTTCGATATCATCTAGTGTCGAAGCCTAAACAAACTTTCTTCGACATTAAGTAAACTAACTCAGAGAACCTCCGGGAATTTTACCTCTGCCCTTACAGAGAAGTTCACAAACTCTCATTGGGCCTTTTTGTTGAAAAGTCGTTAGGAAAACAAAAAAGGAATTTTTTTGTTTGTAAAATCAAGTAATCATTCAATGATAACAATTTTATTGGTTATTGTTAAATATTGTTTTATGAACGTACCAGTTATTGATTGAGAACTTAATTTACTGTTTGCTATAAATTCTTATGTACATATTATGTATTTTACGTATAATTCTAAGCAGAATTGAAATTATCAAGTCAAATTCTCGGGATAGTTAGCCAAAGCAGTCATCGATACAATTTTGATCTTAAGATCCCTTTGCCGAGATCTTATCTGAATTTCTGTTTATTGAATACTTACCGCTTCAATTGCCTCTGTGATTATTTAAGAGGGTCTTACAATTATTATCATTTATTTAAGATGTTGTTGTTGAGTCTGTAAAATCTATTAATTTCTGAATGTTTTAAGTACTACTTGTACCTACTTGAAGATTGCAATTTATATTAAAACAAGGCGGCTTCTCGGTACAATGTATTTCTCGTAATTAATTATACTGAAGTGTTGAAAAGTATTCTTTGTGTATAATGCGTTTAAAATAACATTGTTCCTGGTTAATTTAAAATGTTATTTTGTTTGATAGAAACTGATACTCCAAGGAATAATTCCTAAAAAGCGCCTTCCACTATTATTTATATATTGTTTAATCTACGTTATACAGGAAGCCAGAAGTCTCTGTCAAGCCCTGTCACCTTGATGGTAGTATTTTAGCCACTCTTACATAGCCATCGGAGGTAAGGCGTAAAGTATCCATCAATAGATTTACCTACGTCAAAAAGGTAAAACTACGATATAAGGAAACAACGACGTCAAACTAAACTAGTAACGCACATTTATTCGCAGGGCCACTCGGGTCAAAACAGCGTTGACAAGAGTAATATAGCCAGCCGTAGCTATCTTTATAACCCTGTAAATCACTTACCTACTTGACCCGAACATTACCAATAGCTCTTGAACATTAAAAGGGTTTGATTTATACACGAAGTTCGCACATTGTACCCATCTGTTGCTATACACATTGAGAAGTAGTTTATAAAGGTGGACTTATTGGACTTATGGACCGGCCACGTGACGGCACCATTTATTATTTTTACCGCTCTCACTTTCGAGTCGCAAACTTGGTAATAGGTTTCGAGAACACGTCGACTCGCTGGATATTGCGTTAGTTTTTGTACCGGACCGGCCCTTAAATTGATGAAGCTTATTAGAATTTGGTTTCCCCTTACCGTGGTCGTTTGTGTTAAAAAGGTAATCGTTTTGTCTTTATTACTTTTAAAAGTAAGTTTTATATAACCAATGGGGTTTTCTTTACTCTCGGTCCAAACAATAAATAAAACTTTTGTCATTAACATTGTAACATAGCATTAACTTTTTCCTATACCATCGCTACAGGGAAGGTAGTTCAAAAACAAATTGGCGAATTGTTTATTTCCGATCAAAACTTGTAACATTTCACATTGTTCCGTGGAACTGCAAATTAAAGATAAGAAAAAAGAAAGTAAAATATTCCGGCTAAAAGTTCCTCTCCAATTCATTTTGTGAAGCCAGAGTTAAAAAGTCTTTTTAAACAGGCTAGCCAGTTACAGCTAATTTGAAAAATAATAAAAAGACTGAAATAAAACAGTTTTAGATCCCACCGCTCGTTATGCGTTAAAAAGATGTTATTATAGTTTAATATATTGAAGAAGAACGCAATCATTTCATTGTCTATATTGTATTTTAAACTGTGTCTTATCTCCTTCTTTTACGTACATACGTCGTTGATTGTTTAGCAAAATATCCTTTTATAATCTCAAGTTAGGCAACTTCATGCGGTATTCTTGGACAATTATAAAATACCTTCTATGGCTCTCCATACCTCCCTCTGGTCAGCGTACCTTGTACCCTAGCAGTGGATAATTGATTTTAGCCAAAATATTAAAAAAAATAATTCGCCGATACATCAGCATCTAATAAAAATGAAAATTATTTCTCTGCAAGCTGAAGAAGCTCTGCAAGTTGACGTTGTTTGAACTTGCAAACATGATATATTACGTCAAGTCACTAAGAAGTTTAATATAACATTTTGAGCTCGCTCAAAAGCAATTGCATTATTGATTGGAGTTCTAAAATCGGTTTTGCTAACTAAAAACAAGTTCGAGTAGACGTCTTATAAGTGCAGACAAAGTTTATAAGACGCTCCACGACAGTGCCAACGCTGTTTCCATATTGGCTTTGGCTTCAAATGCACTGTTACACGCCTCACGACGGTGATGCTATGTCTTGTTTGAAAAATCTATTTGGTTAAATTTTAAATGTTAATACGGCAGGTAGAATGGTTTATTTGACACATTTGTAATAGATGAAGAAAAAAAAATTTTAATTTATGATCTATAGAAAATATTAACAGATACAGGTTTTGCTGTCTCTACGTATTATATTTCCTTCCTTAATTTATTCTATTATCGTTAAAGATGCTTTTTAAACATTAATTAGCCTATATACTTTCCACCCTAATTTAGTACATTTATTACTATATTGCAGCGTTCGCTTGAAGTTTAAGCTTTTATATAAATTTCAAGGAAAATGTGAAAATTTAGTATTCAGGTGACGTTAAAATCGAATAATGTAGAAGCACCCGAGCACTTTGCACTGCGTGTATAACATGACACGTAGATACTAGAGAAGCTTCTAGATCTAGCTTCGGTGATTGTAGTCCATTACATATGGCCCCTAATCTCTTTAGGTTGGCTGAAATGTAGCACTCATTTTAAACTTTATGGTGATTATAAAGTTGTTTTTTAAGCTCAAAGCTTATGTTACTGATTTAATATAAATGAAACCATAAGCTGTGAAAAGAAATGGATACTAATAAACGTATAAGAACCATAATATTATATTTAAGTCAAAAGCATTTTGTCTTAATTTGGTATCAAATCTAATGACAAAGTAATTAAAATAGCTACTATGTATTTGAAGGGTTACGTTCTTAGCTTTTCGTTACGACGACGGAGTTGGTTAAGTTCTATATAATCTCCTTTATGATGGTGACTGTACGCACATAAGAAGTAATGTATTAGATGTCCGCTGACAACAAAATCGTGGGAGTTATAGCGTTGCGGTCAAGTCTAAGCGGCTTACCTCGCTCTTTGCTTCTTACGACTTAAAAATTTCATATTTCCCCATCCGTACGTAAACGTGGTTTATTTTTATCAACATTTATTCAAAGATGGGCTTTACATAATATATAAGAATGTTTAATTATAAAATTTCGACTTAAAAATTTTTTTCGTTAACATCTGATCTTTCTGCCCATAATGTTAGCGAGCAACAGTGCTCTAGATACAGCTCATTTGTATCGAGAGATACAGAATTATGTGATGAATTAGCAGACTCATTAACTAACCAAAATACGGAGTTGGAAAAGAATGACGAAATATCATAAAAACATGTTATTTTATTTTCAGGACTTTGAGACTAAATTTATATCAATTTTTCACACCAATTATTTATATATTTCAATCATTGAAGGTGTATAGCCGAACGCTAGAATACAATATACTAATACGAGCCTCTCGGCTGTTTCGGTATTCTGAAATTGCGCGTATCCGCAGCCCCCGATGAAATTGTTTTTCATTTTATTAGCTCAAGAAAAAACAATAATCCTAGATACGCCCGGCTATAATAGTGGGATCTTGACAAGATGTACACATTTTATCTACAAAACAATTTTCGTAATTCCAGTCGGTTTCTTCAGCATGGTTAGAATAACAATTTTACAATCTTCCGGTGTCACGTAGGAAACACTCGTTGGACCCCAAAGGAGAGATGTAATCATTTCTGGCAATCGAATGTCTAAATTTATATTCAGTAGCCGTCAATCTAAGTGTTCCTGTTTCTTGAAAAGCTCAATAATTCAAATTTTATTACGTACCGGCCGTTAGATTTATAAAGCATTTCGGGTTCGGTCTTATTTAGTTAAAAGAGCATTGGACTTAAAATATTTTTAATACTGATGAATACTTACTTATATTTCGAAGATCATTATAAATTCTTTAAGGAAAATTACATTCAATAAAAAATCTCATTTACAAAGTTTCTTAATATTGTCCACAATTTTATACTTAATGTTATCTGTTGATAAAATGGACATTGACAGAGACTTTCACCGTACCTACCTATTTTGTTTCTTAAATTTTGTGATAATAACAATTTTATTACAATCTAAATAACGAATAGTTACCAAAGTTTCTCACTTTACGTAATAAGTAATTCTTAAAGGAATTAACGTAGCTAAAACACAATAAAGAAGAATCTAATATTGAGCGTGAAGAGTTGGCTTATAAACGGTCTCGCAATTTCAATCGTAGTGGATTGGTTGGGCCCTTTGAAGTCGCCAGTTACAAAAACGATTAATTAAAAAGAGAAAAGCCAACTCCAATTTATACTATCCAGTGAGACTTTTTCACTTTAATTTTGATGAAGTGAATACGATTGATCTTGAATGCTCTTTAATAGTGAAGCAAGGCAATCAAATCGAACAATTACCCGTTGAAGAGTACCTGAATTTTTCTTCTCTGAGCTAACCAAAGAACCAAGAATGTATGTTACCTTATAACTTTAGAACGAAAACAATAATCATTATGAAGGTTTAATTTTGACATATATTTGTGGGCGTATAGACTATACTAATCAATTTCAGTTGATTAGGACATGACATTTCGAGTTTGACAACTGACATAACACCGAGCGCTGGGAAGGCGGCCATTATGAGTTCGGGTCGATAGAGTGCGCGCGCGCCCACGTGTTCTGGTGGAATGTTTTAAATCCAGTAATACTTTGTTAATCATTAAAAATTATAAGCTCTGATTTACTATAATGAAATTGATAAATAACAAACTAATCGTGTGGTGAAATATTTTATTGAATTGAACGAACGTTGATCTCCTCGCCCGACTACCCACGTTATATCTACCCACTATACGGATAAAACCTAAGATTGTAAAAATGTAAAGGAGGATCCTACATATATATAATAACATGTTTATAATCATTATAATATCATATGTACCACTTCTAAATAATTTTCGTGTGTAAGACAGTAGTTATCAACACCCATTTGGAAGGCAGCTTAATACAAGTATGTATTTACATAACAAACACATCGTAGACAGTTTAAAATCAAAGAGATGTTGAATAATTATATGAGTGCGCCTAAGTTTGACAACAATATTATAAGCGACGTGTAAATAGGTATATGAAGCAACTCGAACTGGGAAGCTTTAACGGATCAAAAGAGATTTAGTATCGAGAACAACAGCGCAATATTATTATATTCGAGCGAAGACAATCCATTCAGCGCCGGTACATTGTGAGAAAGTTTGCGAATTGTGTTTAAAGACGCATTATGAAGCTCTTCACTTCGTGCGTGAAAGATCAGGAACGTGCCATCGACGCTGTACCGTGTAAATAGAGACAATTTTACGCATCCATTAAACGGAGTGAATTTACCGTCTGATAATAAAACTTCATCGAACTCGGAACGGCTTGAATTCGCAATGTTTGTTTGAGATATATAAGATGGCGTCGTAACTCAGAGGTGGAACTTATGTGACAGCAGGAAGTGTTTCGACGCCGTTCTGAGCAAACATTTCGCGGTAAACAGGGAAATAAGGCTGTTTGTATGTAAGAGATGCTGATGCCGTCGGTTTTTTACCGCCGCGACTGTTTAAAAGTTCGTCGGTATATAATCACAAGGTTTTTGGTTTACTTGCTGTTCAAATCTGCTTATAAACTTCTTGTGGTGGCAGTTCAGTATAATTAATTATATCCCATAGTAAGTATCAACTTGGTTTGTAATTATTTATAATAACAGTAATTCGATATCGTATATTCATCCAGATTAAAGGTTTAATTTTAAACTCGTTGCTAGGTTCGTAGTATATGCTTCGAATACAAAAGAGTATAAAATTATGATATCCTTACTTAACCAAAGACATTTTAGCTACTTTGAATTTAGTGACCTTTTATTATTTTTTGATAAAGTTTTGCATAGCTTATTTTTTATATTGAGAGCTTTAGAAAAAGGTTTCAAGGAGTTGAATTGCACACTTTATTTATTTTCTTTTCTATCAAATGACCGTATCGATATCAAGGTAACACAGTTTTAAAAAATCGATTTGTAAGAAAAAGAGGTTGGTTAAAAATCCAATACAAAAGGTATTACCGTTAAAGACTCATACGATCAATATAAATACCGACAATTTAGTATTAAGGATCCACATCAAATTTTACTATATCCATTGGGATGTTAACATGCCTCGCTATCGCTCCCTGCGGTCTAACCCGAACAATATAAATCATTCCTGTCTTCTATAACTTTGCCATAATTTAAACTAGGTGTTTAGTAATATATCAGAAGGTATTTAGGATGGCATTTATCTCATCAAGGAATTTGCGTTATTCGTCTAGTTTGCCTCCAGATTGCAAGTCATTGTCGAGATTTATGGGGAGTATGTTTTGTGTTATGGATATGATTAATTTGCAAATATTACGTTTATGTTTTGGGTTTATTTTTAAGACGTCACTTTGCGTACAATTTAAAATTATTTTAAAAGTTTAATTTTATTAAACCGCTTTTAACTATCATAAATATAAATCTGGAAATACAATAAAATAAAATAATTTTCAGTGTCCAAAATTACGTATGTAACTCGTACTCCGCGTGACATGCCATTGAGTAAGTTATGGAGCATCCAACATGTGAGTATATTAAATATTATAAGTCAAAACTGCCAGCCGCGATGTTGAATATAAACATTTTTCTCCGCAGATATCTCATTCCCTAGTACATTCGGACTCTCCAGTGTACACGCTACCGATAGCACGATTTGTTATGTTATGAAAATAGAGGGCGGATAAAATACGAGCAATTGTTTACTCTCCGTTGACCGCACGAGCAGTTGGGGTTAAATTGTTATATGAGTTATGATCGTCTATCACGTTGATTGAAGTTTATGTGCTATCGAAACTGTTGACGCAGAAGCGTGGCTGTACATCAAGTGGGAACACAAAGAAGATAATAGCAATTAGAGGTTAACACAATGGGAATGCAGACATTATTATTATTCAAAGTGTCATCATTTTTGAATAATATATTTGTAAACCAGCCAAGTCAAGAGTCAAGTATTGATAGTGAAGTAGTAATACTAAGGAAATTCGAAATTTTATTTTTTCATTATAGGTATGTATAAATAGTGTATTATAAAATATTTTAACACCAAAACTTTCACAAACTCGCGACACTGTCAATGTTGATTCACGCAATTCGAATAATCGTTACTATGGAGATTCGAGGAGTGTAGCACCGAGAAAGTTTCACTATGTTGCTATTACGGCCCGGGGCTAGAGCGCTTTCATTTCTGAGCCAGTGTTTACAGTAATTTTGTTAAAGTTACTACGCAAGCCTAACTTTGATGTCTGAATAACGAGGACAAAGGACGCTTCACTGTTTCACATGAGATTTTCATATTAACAATTGAGATGATCAATAAAAAAAAAATATATTATTGGGTATTAATATTTTTTTAACGTGGTGTATATAAAATATTTTTAATAAACTATCTTTGTTAAATATAAGAAACAAATGGATGAATGATATTGCAGCAAGTGACACTAATAAATACTAACCAAAAACTGTTTACTGACCGTATGTCGGTTTCAGATTGAAATTTAATTTGAAAGCTGCCTTTTGATGAATGACGGTACTTTATTTCAGCCATTTATAAGCTCCCTGATTCATAGCGGCATAGCTGTTCAGATTTTTACACCAAACTTTCATTGAACGTGGACTGAAGCCTAAAGCGCTGTCAAACTGATACGGCTAACTGACAGGGATCTAGAAAAAAGTTACAGGACACGAGACATTCTATTTTAAACGACTTTGTATCAGATACCAAATATGATATTTAACATGTTTTTGGATTAATAACTGGTAAAAATTGTACTACCACAACACATTTTTACAATTTATTTATCCAAAATACTGTAAGTGCTACTGCTAATGTTATAAACGTGAAAGTCTATCATCTCACTTCTACATGTATAGTATTATTAAGGCATTTAAAATAACGGAACTTCCAAAGACTAAAATAGGTATAATAAAAAACTGTTGAGGATAATCAAAATCCAAAAAACACAAGTTCTGCTTGTATATATTTTTGGTGTAATGATGTTTTTAGATGTTAAATATTATGCTACAGAGGCAATATAATTTACGATATAATTTTTTTATCAATACTTCTAAGCGATGGCATAAATAAAATGTAATTAAACGAAACAGATAATAGTCGCTTTCTCAGCTTTTTAAAGAGTAAAATCTCTTTGGGTAAAATATGTTAAAAAGTCATTTAAATTGTAACCTGGAGTAGACAGGATGATTTAGGTAAGCCCTTTTTATCTTAAGCCTTATAAAATATATTAAAGGCTTACCAACTTATTTAAAATTTGTTATAAAAATCTTTACATTCTTCATTTTATAAAACGTTAGTTGGTTTTTAGAAAAAGTGCATTTCGCAAGACAATGTTTAAATTATTACTTATATAATGTAAAATTTGGAAGTTTGTTACGAAATATATAATGTTTGCCACTCTTTCACATAAAAAGTACTGAAATTGGCTCATATTTAGCATGCAGATGCATTAGACACACAGGATACTTATAATCCCGGTTTTGCCAAGAGAATGCAGAGTACGATGGGAATACTCGGGGCGCGCGGCGATAAAAAGATTCTTTCTTTACGAATTATAATTATAAAGACGTAGCCTTTGAGTCTTATGTATTATATAAAAATTTAAAATTTTACTATTAATTAACAAAAGCTATATTAAATTAACTTTGACAATATTGTTAAGGCAAAAAGCTATGATTTACGTTTACGTAATGTACAAAATATTATATTTATAAAATAAATTGTGAATACAATTGAATCACTCAATCATTAAACGTTAGCGACAAGTATAAGAAACATTTGTCCAAAAAGTGTTGAATTTCGCGAAGATAAAAATGGAGCCTAGTCGGTAAAATAAAAAGAAAATAAAACTGCGCCGCCTCGGGCAGAAATTTCCAATCGGTTAACCTCCAATCATTGCTTGTTTCGATCATTTTTCGCCGATTTAAATCTAAACTTTCGATAGGATACTGTATTTGAAGAAAGTTAATTTACCATAACCTTAAGTATTTTACTTTGCCAAATCTTTTTCAGAGAAGATAATGAAATATTGGATAACGCCGGGTTTTATTGGATACCGTTGAGTGGAATACAATTTTATTACTTCAATAAATCTACCAGTTCGTTTGTGAAATTTTAGAGACCTTAATGTAATTTTATGAATTATGCCTTTACTTTGTCCTTGTTGATATAAGGCGATTACGTTATTTGAAGACTCAAATATTTATAACGTTTGAAATCTTTAAGTATGTTTTTATTTGGAACTATCAACAATCAGGTTGACGACCTCTATAGGTTGTGTATTTTTGAAAGTCGTCAACCTGGTTGGGTAAATAATTTCAAGAAGGATTTGTAATGAACGATAGTTTTAAATTTTTTAGAAATATATATTTTACGACTGTCAGACAGTATATGTATGTACAATAAATGGATATAGGATCGCGTGTTATGTGAGTGGCTCTCGAGCAAATGTCGATAAGGATGAATAGTTCGTCTCCGGAAGGGAAGTGCCGGAAGGGTTTCTAGCGTACCTTTTAACGCTATGCTTTTATACTAACCGTAATGGCTCGGATCTAGCCTAGCTTTAGGCTAAATGTTTAACACAGCTAGGGATGTGCCGAGTGAGAGCATAATATGACGACATGTTATTACGCCGGGGCTAAGGAGAAAAATTGTTCTACAAGCATTACAAACATGCAGCCCATTACAGATAATTTTTCCTATTATTATTAGAATTAATAATTAGATTTTTATTACGATTTCCAATTTTATTACATTTCTTTTTTCATTATTTCTAAAGTACTTATATTGCAGTTTCATTTGAAAGTAGAACGTGAAACGAAAAATTTATAGCGATGAAGTTAATTTCTAAAAGCAACGAAATTAGCTTGAAATTTATACAACTACGTTTTATGTAGCTCGTATACACAATAAATGCATTGTCCGAGAGCAAAGATGCACTTCTGTTTAGTCTTTTGTTTGTACGTAAACAACTTCGACACTCCTTTGTGAGAGTCTAAAGTTTATGTCCAAGAACAAGCTAACGGCTAGTGACAGGGGTGGCCGCGTTCTATCTTCCGGCTTTCGGCGTCGGGTTATAAAATCTGGTGCCGATTGTAAAGAGCCCCACAATCGTGCAGTGTTTACGAATTGTTCTCGGACTCCGTACGTAACCACTATCTTATGTATTTTGGCAATGGAATGTACATAATGTTAAAACAGATAACGACTGACTTTGATAAAATTAGTACTTGTACCAGTATATGTTTATTTGGTTTATTCTTAAAATACATTTGATTAACTATATACTAAACACACGGTTCTTTTGAATAATTAGATACTGCTTATACGGCATGATATGAGAATAGCCCACTCGAATTTAGGTTCAAGTGCCCTTTGTCGTCTCGCTGGGGTTTCAAGATGTAAACTAATAGTCCCGTAAAGCCACAGCCAGTTTCGGTGTTCCTGTCAACATCTGTAGTGATATATAGGTTTGTGGTCATCTAAATGTATGAGCCAAAGTATGGTGTCCCAAAAGTTCGGGTGCTATAAACCCCTGAAACATTTCACCTTTAATCAGTGGTGAATGGTCTATATATGTTAAGATTGTATAAATTATTTTAACGCAATAGTCGAACTAAAGCTATTGTTTGAGTTACAGAAAAAATATGCTTCCCAAATTTATTTATTTGCCTACAGGTAGTAGGATTGCAGTATAGTTTGTCAAATTATGATTTATATAAGTCTGTGCAGGTATGGGTATTATTCTTTTAATTATACTGGTAGCTTTGAAGTAAAGCACAAATGAAAGGGCGCTTGTGTTCCACATCTCATTAATAATACAGCACACAAACAGCCTCTCACCTCTACTAACCTATTTATACAGGGACACTTTGGAAGTATTCAAAAGTGTTTTATTACCGTACACTTAAGCCCGTATTCCCGAATAAATACTAAAGAGCATCAGATCCTTTTTCCTCGTAAGACGTTTCTCACTTATTCTTTCGGGGTTTCACCGTCGGAGGCCGAACCGAGCTCATCATTTGCATCCAAATAGCTCCTATAAATTCACTACCCGAATTTTCACCGAGACTCCCGTGCTCCTTGGGGGCAATTAAATATTTTTTCGCGCGAACCGCTCCCGATTTTCCTTTTAATAAATACGGCCAGATTGCACGCGAGCAACGCCAGCTGCGTTATTAAAATAATATTTTGACGTTTCCGATGCAAGGTAAACAATAAACAATGTTGATTTGATGAAAAACCGTTGTTGAAAATTAAATGGAAACATTTTATTGTTCAGATTTGCTGTATTTCAAAAATCAAATGTTCATGGCGTCAGCTTAAAAGTCGTTATTATACTGAAAAACGATTTTGACTCTATTAATTTAAAAAAAAGAGTATATGTGGTATTTCAAATAAACAAACCCATCGTTCAATGAAAATACCTGTGCTTCTTTGAGATACTTTTTTATTGACTATCTTTGATTTATATGTGCCCTATAGAGTAAGGACCAGTATAGGGAAATATAAACAATAAATGGTCTGATTTATTTGAATAGCAACAGGTAGATAACATTCAATAATTCTAAATTCTTGTGGGGAATAAAACGGAATTACTTTCTATCACTAGTGATTTAGTACAGAGAGTCGAGACCACATTTGACTCAATGGTTTGGAAATGATAAGCATTTGGGACATTTCTGGCATTTATATTTTAATCTCTACATCCGCACAATCTTGCTCTCGAAATTGATAACGTTCTTGTTAATATTATAATTCCTTAAATTTAAGAAGGAGAACTTTTGACTTTAAGCATTTTTTATTTACCCGTGTATTTATTAGTTTGTTACTTTTTATGAGACTGTTTATTAAGTACGAAAGCGTAATTGTAATAAGAAGTAAGTACCTACAATCGAATTTATCAACGAATGTAATATTTTATATCGTAGTAGTATTCAATTATTATTATAATAACGAATAAATTCAAACTAGAACACTGAGTACGGTTGTTCTACCGTTGGATCTGTAATGTGGCATTAATGGTATTAAACCGTGATCTACAGTTAGTAATTAAAAGCCGAATTTGTAAGAATGCGAACATTTAACTAACTACAAACCAGATGTAGTGTTAATCTGATTCTAGCCGAGTAAATTACAAGCGTGAGGCGTCGAGGCTGGCCGAGGTCCAAATGGCTGGTCGCATCAGGACCGCGATTCGAAGCCAATAAATTCCTTAGTTTTCCATTGTTCTGGAAACTTCTTTCAGATTGTGGCTCCGATTAATGAAATATAATTATTATTTTTAAAACTCATATCTTTTAATCTAAAATATTATTTAATGTATATTGAGTTAAATTGTATTTCAAACTCTTTCCATTACTTTGTCCGCCTGGAATAGTTACTTTAGACAGAAATTGTATTTTTTAATACAAACTTTGAGCTTTCAACTCCATTTCTTCTAAGCTCGCGACTCGACGGGCGTCGATCTCCTCGCTATGAAAATCGATCCAATGCTTTTGACGTGTAAGTCTAGCAGTCTACATTCGCAATTATAAATTTAGTATAGATAATATAGTTTCATTAGGTTAGCCAAATAGTAGATCTCATAAAGACTTATCAAAGCATCAGACTAAGACCTCAGTGCTTTACTAAGGATTACGTAAACGAAACACACGATATTAAAAACAATATAGAGTGTACAGGCAAAGGCCGTAGGTGCCACGTGTTAATAATGTTACTGTCAAGGTGCTACAACCTGATGTGGGTCGAAAGGGTCCACAATAGCTTCGCGATCAGATTCCCTCCTGTATTTTTCGAGTTTGCAAACACAGCTAGCTATCATTCGTTATGAACAGGTGGAATGTTATTTATGAATATGAATGTCTGGATATGGAAATGAGTTCACGGAATCACAGCCCTAGTATAGACAATATGGGAATAACAAAATTGACGTCATTGTTTAACGTTGTTACCGTTATTATAATATTTAATTATAGCAAAAGTTTAAATCATCTTTATAAACAAGAAACTACGACTAAGAATGCGTGAAATTCTTAGGTAACATTTTTTTGAATTTATTGCAGTAAAACTTGCTATCGTTGCTAAATTACGGCTTAGGTGTAAAAACAGTGGTGTAAAAACACAATTTCCACGTAAAGAGAAGCGTATTCAAAAACGTACACATAAAATAAGGTTGTGCGATAAGCTTTCTTAATCCTGTCGGGGCTATGAGAAGTAAACAGTTACAACAGCTTTTTGTACGACAAACATTTGCGTTTTACTCAACCGAGTGTTATGTGCACGTGTTGAGATAATTTTGTTTTTCAAACATTTGAACGCTTACTAACAAGCGCATGGAGACTAATGATTATTTATCTCTTAATTAATGTTATATAGAATTATTCTTTTGGAAGATTTCTTTGTTACAGCGCTTATATTATGGTTAAATTTAAATATTACTGAATTTACCTCGACTAAATAATGTAGTATATTTTTTAATTTAATTGTGAGCCAGCACCAGGCGATATGCCAATGGTAAACTAGATGTTTCAATTATTAAATGTTGTCTTATGTTGATAAGTCATAGTATGCACATTGCACATTATAAAATAGTGATTTTCGTCATTTAAAGTTAGCACTTTTACATAGACCATAGTTATTTTCTAGACCCCTTTGTATAGGTACAAAAATGTATTACAATTTCAAACAATCGCCATTGTATTTATCTGTCGTATTACTGGAAAAGTTATACATTTACCTACTTATCTGCTTGAAATCTTTTTGAATGGATATCATCTGTATCAAGTATTTCATATACATAAATTTAAATAACCACAGTTAATATATTCTGTACCAGAGTCTGGTAAACTGACTTTATAAATGTCTCCAAGAACATGCGGACATCGCTTTAAAGTTTTGTAGCGAAAATGCACCGAGCTTATTCCACAAGAGAAATAAAACAGTCATCAAAAATTCGCCGCACTTCAACGTGAATACTTGCAATATGATACTTTGGTGACGACAATTTATTAAAGCAGTATGGCTTAATAAATGTTTATTTTTTAGTAGTTTTGTAGCAATATGATTAACAAAACGTATCTTTTAATCGAATAACGCAGCGAAAACATAATATTATTTTTCTAGGTATAACAATTTATTTATATAGTTACATATTACATATTATTATCTAATTAATTCGGGAATTAACTACTGGTAATTTTACGTAATCGACCAGAAGCTGTATCATAATTTATATTTGTTTCATTTTTTATACATTAAGAATATCCTAATTTTAACGGGTTCTTTATATATGTAAAAGTATTATAAAGCTATTTACATACTTGCCTCTCGGTTCCACATCTAATCCAAGATTTTATTAAAAGCAATGAGAACATGATATTCATTGCGGGCTGTTTGTGTAAGTCTGAAACGCATAATTCAAAACTTTGAATTTATTAAGCCTGTTCGTTACGTCTGTTCTTTATTTGTATTCAATTCACAACACGCTATGGCAAGTAATAAATAAAATGCAACTTCAAATGAGGTTGGCTGGCTGGAAATAATCCAACTCACTTGTGTACTTTTTGCTTCATTACACTGCAATAAATGGTTGAAATGAGGTCCTATTCGAATGATTTATGTTGTAAACATTTGTAACATCTACGTTATGGGTCTTTATATTTTTCATGTTTGTGTAAAATATTACTCTAAGGGTATGTTTTAAGTCTCTTTATTTAAAGGTAAAATGTTAGCAGGTTCGTAAGTATTTTTTTTTGTGGCATACTTTATTAAGTATAAATGGGAAAATTATTTTTTTTCATTTATTTTTCTCGTTGCAACTGATTTAATGTGGACTTAGTCGAGAATTAGGTTAGGCTATATTATCTTTTAAATGTAGGATACCATCGCAATAAATAATCTTATAATTACATCTAAGTATTTCTTGCATAATCTATTATTAGGAAGTAACTCTAAAAGCACTCAGAATGTTCAAAGTTATAATGTTTTGTTTTTATTAAAATAATTATACTTTCATATCCCGATTGATAACCGCTCAGCCATAAAGCATTTATTAATTTTCAATATGTTGCGCCTATCAGAATCAATTATGTATGCCAGTTATAGTCAATCACCGAAAAAATATTGTATCGATATCATAGCGAACGCTCACTCTATTTTGTTAAGTTTAAATATGTATTTATTAAATTAATTATAGTTCGTCCGAATATTCATCAGCAGCTTTTGTTTTGTGCAAAAATTTGGTGTGCATGAAACATTTGTTTGTTATTTAGTTACTACAATAATTAAAGCTATATCATGGTACAAATCTTGACAATATCGTTTGTATTTAGAACCTATTCATTGCCAGTATCTATATGGATGGAAAAATAAAAAGCTTCAGCGTCGTCTAAAATAACCTAGTAAGTTAGATTATGTCCGTAAGACTAAGTTCACACCTGATTATGCCCGTCCAGTTCAGTGCTTCGGAACGTATAACACAGGGGTGTTGTGCACATTAGCAGCATCGTTAGGAATATCGCCGTTATTCTTACTAATTTTATATTTATTCTGAAACTACATGAAACTCGCTTATTATATAAAGAAGTATTGTTGGTTTTTCTTACAGTTTCATACTTCAACTTAAACTGACTTCGATAATAGTTTTCACACAAATTATTTTAATTGTTTTTGATACAGATAATGCACTATACCTTACTATTTTCACTTTTTCTTGACTCCTAATATAGAAATAAACCCAAAAAGAAGCCAAAAAGAAGACGATTGATTTTTTGAATTTAGGGAATGTTCTAAATTTGAAAGTCAGTCAAAAGATAACAATATCGTTTAATTCCAAGTTATCTAAAATACCGTTCTGGCTCTTTTTAAAAATAGCATGAAATTTGAAACTCTTTAGGCCTACGCACATCGATGCGTAATAGGAAAAGACTTGTTTTTTATCTCAAAAGACCATTATAATAATCTTGTTGGTTTAAAATATAAGGTTCAATATTTTAATTAATTCTGTGTCAATTTTGGGTGGCTTTCAGAAGGGCATATCATTAAGTTAGTATATCTCACACATAGTGGTGACGTGAATTACGGTGGGTTTTGTTCCTTTTAATCCTTAATCCTTTTCCTATTGAATGTCCTATGAATATTTATGATAATAACTGATACAAAGGCGTAACAGAATATCATTCATTTTGTACAATCACCTAGTATTGCGAACAAACTTTAATACAATAGGAACAGACCGTCGGGTAAAACAGGAGTCCTAATATCTAATCTATACAAATAAACAATTAGAGTCTCATACATTAGTTGTTGAACCTAGGGTCAGGTTAATTTCCACGCTTACTTAACATATTATACCCTTTCATTGTTTAGCTCTTCCATCGTTATATCACTTAATGATACTATTATTCAAAGGTTACATATTAGATACATAACCGTTACCTTACGTAATACAAAATACCTCGACAATTCACAAACATTGTAATTTTATATCATCATGAATAATAACGGTACTATTCGAACCATTTTATTGGCTGGGCGATTAAAATAATAACAACTAAAATACGTAAGCCGTATTTTTATACCAGACATGTCAATTTCATATTGGATACAGTTTAGGTTTAAAAGACTTGTATTGTCTTGACGTATAAGAGATGGTGTAGGTATAAATTATATTTTCTTAAATTCTACGTGGTCTCTGACTAATTCCATTTAATAACATTTAATCTCTATCATGAATAGTAAAAAGGCAGTTACAAAAGGAATTAAATGACAATTGTCGTAGTTATCAAGTTTTGGAGCGAGACCAAAATTACTGGTTAAATAATGACATGCACTTGGAACGCGCATAGTTGAGTAAAATGTGGAAATTCGCGGCTTAATTCCTCTACATCTCTATGTATAAACATAAAATCTATCGCTAAATATATAAGTAATTTTAGTTTTTATGTGCGGGTAGTAAGGTTTATTTTCGGAAGAAATCTTGCATTGGCGATAAGCTTTGATGTTGAGTTACGTAAGCACACGTGCTCAGCACAATTTGTAACCTGCAATTGGAGTTTCGTTTAACTTTTTAATTTTCAGGTAATTTGACGATCTGAGGGCGAAATAACTTGTACGAGTTCACCTCGTGAAATGTGTTACCTTTGCGTTTAGAAAATTAAGTAAAAATTGGGTCTTTGTATTATGAAATGTTACTTTTCTTTCGGGATCTAATTGTAACTTGACAAATAACTTTTTAATTCTTTAATATATTTTGTAATACTATAAAATAATTCGTTTAGCTTCACTATAGCATTAGGTTATATGTAAAAATAGCTGTAAATGTTGAATATATAAAATTAATATATAATTTAATAAATAACAAAGTACTTAATTCGTAAGCTTCCAAAAGTAACAAAAATTCACTAGCTTGAACGAACTGGCAACTTGAAAATTCTCTTCATTTGTAGCTAATATTGCCACAGCTTTACCATAAATCTATCCTGTAATTAAATCTGTTAGTAACGGAAAATAACTGTTTTGTTTTGCTTTTAGCGAGCAAAATATTTGTATGTTGGAAGTGACGTAGGAAATGACCTATATATTCGTATTACGTGCAGTGTTTATATTAAAATTATCTATATGGAATGGTCAAAAGTACAAATTTTCTGTAGATATTACAGTTTATCAATTTTAATTTCTAACGAATAGATTTTAAATTTTAATTATTCATTTGTTAACAAAAATAGACAATAGCTTAAAGACTAATAGGCAGCTGTACCATCTTGCTCTATATATATTGCTTGCATTCAAATATAACTACGTCAATGCTATTATTTTTTTTCTCCCCCCCCCCTATGTTACGTTCCTAATTTTGCACTCGACAAGTATTTTTGGGCCATGCAATCGAATTATTTCTAAGTTCAGTAACAACAAAATCACTAGCAATTGAAATGAATAGAAAATTCCAAAATCCATCCGATTTCAAACGTTCTAGACCATTCTCGAACGGCATTAAACTTTGCTCCGTGATAAAAAAAGCTGAATCCAAGCAACGCTTTTTCCAAGCACAAAGACAATTCAATAGTCAAAGCATTGCTGAAAGCAAACACCAAATTGCTCGCTAACTTGAGATTACATGGAGTGGTTGGTGCTCCCTCCACCCTGCGATGCTATCGTCTCCTTTGTTTGCTCGCCATTTAACATTTTAAACTTTGCTTAAATCTAACGGTCTTACCGTATGCGAGAGGTTTTATTTTCCGTGTGTTTTTTACAAACAATTTCAACTTACTTGAATATGGGACAGGCTAACGTTGTCAATATTCACAAGGGAACTTAAACGATAAACTTAGAAATTAAAATATTTTATACGTCAGCGTCCTCCGATTATGATCGATATGTATAAGATGCAATAATAATACCCCATACCTATCGAAAGTATATGTCACAGTCCAAAATCATTTGATAGAAACTTAAATTTATTGACTTAAAACGAAAAGTTTCACATTCTACTTCAGTGAACAATTGAGAGAGTCGGTATTGCTTCTGTAATCCTTTTTATTTTGAACAAAGTCGTCAAAGCTCGTAACAACAGCCTCATTAAGTTCGTGTGCTTCTGAAAAGTGGCTTTTATTTGGAACAGGATATATTTATTGTAGCAACGTGAAAGGATTATCCAGTCAGTATACAGTAATAGTTGCTTTTCTATCAACGTTATTTGAACTAGTAAGGAAAATCTTGTGTGTATCGCAAGCTGAAGTTGGTGTATTAAACAGGTGAGCACGTGTCAGGTGTCAGTAGCTAGTCAAGTATGGGTCTGCAAATTTTATGAAGTACATTCTGGAAGAAAAATATTTTTTTAAATCGTTTTATACATTAAAGACGTCGGATTTAATGTTAGGTTATAAGAACAAAGTGAAATTTTTGATTCTGTTTTTTTCCATCACTTATAAAGTTTAATATGAAGAATTTAAAAACTGAGAAAGAATTGAATTAGAATTTTAATTTAATTTATTAGGCGTGCTAAAGAGTGCGCTCCCTAATTGATTTAATTGACCTCAATAGCTATTGACTTGCTACATAAACCACACCTTACAATAAAACCATTAGATCATATTTAGTAAATTTTTAAAACTATCCTTAAAAATTAGATTTAATATTATAAGGTAAATTTATCGAACTTTCTCTTAGTAACTATGTTCTTTACATAAATCTTTGATGATATAGTTTACACTTTACAACATTGAAATATTGTTACGAACATATTTATATTTTATTACTACTTTCTAAAGCTACCTAATTTGTTTTATTTAAAATTCCACTTCAAGCTATAAAAACACGTACATGGATACTTTTAAGGCAACATAAAGGCAGGAAAATAAACCTGAAAATACTATAATCACGGGCATTATCCTTGCCTTGCATCTCGTTAAAAAAGCCCGAAAAATATTTCAGTCTCAAGTGCCCAATGAGAGTTCGTCCTTATCGCTGCCATAATGCAGCGCAGTCCGGTTCATTTGGCGCGTCTCTCCCTGTTGTGAATAGAATCCAAATTACTTGAAAAATTCCCCGAGTGCATTCTCCTTTGGTCGTCCAATACTTCACCGTTTCCTAACACTAAGTGGAATTACTTATTAGAGTTAACGCGTTCTTGAGTTACCCATTCATTCTTCCGACCTAACCTTGCTAAATGGGTGAGGTATTCAATTAGTTGCTACTACCGTCTTGTATCTCAGATGGTTTTCCTTTATTTCGTGTGATTTTGGAAATACATTAGTTACATATTGATTGCACCAAAATATTAGGGTTTATATGAGCTATTTTTTTTTAATATCCAACATGCTATAAATAGTAGATACTTATTGAATTAAGGATAAAAAAATGTCCATATCTAAATGCAAAGCTACTGAATATTTTCGTTGTAAAATTAATACAATTGTTTCAAACTCGCAAAGGAGATTTAACCCATTCCCCATGCATATTCTTTTATGTAAACAATCTGTATGTAAATCGCGTGGAATTTTTGGCCAGTATGGTTTTTCGCACGGCCTATAGAGTTACGGCCTGTACGTTAACAAGCGACTCTTTTTGTGATATTTACCAAGGATATTTTGAAACATTTTTGGACAGAAAAAAACAGCAATGTTAAATTATGTTTTGAAAAATTACTCAAGACTTACGATTAGAATAAGGTTGGATTGTTTATAATTGATATGGCATGTAGTAGTATAGTTATATCATGATTTTTTCTTGTTTAATTCATTTATGTATGTCGCAGAGAGTCACGTCGTAGTAGTTGTAGTGATGACGAGGTAATGATTGTTTGCTTCATGATGGCTCTTTCTTAGGTTCTTAATAAGTAAAACTTCAGAGTATCATAATAATGGCGTATATTCAGCTCGAATACGAATTATCCAATATTTTCACAATGCTGACGTTTTTTTATAGCAGCTAACAAATGCCAGTCACAATTCTTTTAAGTTTGAATTTAAACATTGTAATAAACCAAGAAGGATCGACTAATTAACTAATATTGCAATAGTTTTCACTATCTTGATTATTCCTTTCGTCCATCTGCTCCAATATATATTATATTTCGAAAAATTACTCAAGACTTACTATAAGAATAAGGCGGGATTGTTTATAATTGATATGCATGTAGTAGTATCATTTTTTATTGTTTAATTCATTTATGTAGGTATAATGTCATTTAATCGAATGCTAATTAACTAAATTTTTCATTACACCAAAACAAATAGTTTTTACGTGTTGCGGACAATTAGAGAATCGATAATCTATTGAACTATTTGATTTATCTTTCATTTGTATGAACATTTTGTAGATTAAAAAAGAATATTTAAAACATATAGTAGAGAGTTTGTTTTGTACTTCATATTATTTGCTAACGTAACAGACAAGCTATAAATTAAATCTGAATGTGATACTAAACAAAACTGTTTGACATTTGTATCTTAATTAATCGTTATGATAACAAGCAATAAACCTCACGTATATATGTTTATAATAAAAAATACTCTTAAATCTATATAAATAATAAAGGAACACAACATTAACATTTTTCCACGATTACTAAATAGCGCAGTGTTTGATTAGTAAAAATAAAATACCTACCGTTCTATGACGATGTAAGTATGCATACTATAAATTATACCTATCTATGCATATGTCACGTTTCTGCTTGTGTGAAATATATTTTTACACTGCATACGTTTGTTCACATTAATCTCTAAGAACACAGAAACCAATGAACCGGAGCGTCATTACTTAAACAAATATTAATAAAGACCACATTATATTTGTATTTGAACGGAACGGAGCGGCTTTCTGTTTACGCATGACTTAATGTATATTGTATACGAATTAGGTATTCAAATAATATGTCATATCCTTATAATTTATTATGTAATGAATATAGATATTTGGTATTTTCCTGCTTTTGATACGACGTTCAATGTGTATTTGAGTTTCGCAATCTTGGAAATTTTATGACAGTGATTGATATTATTATAGTTCTATGTTATCCTCTAGAGTCTAGCGCGTTAACTCAATGCTGTGCATGGTGATGGTCCCGACCTTCAATTTTCTGGACAATTTGTCGCCACTTGTGCCTATCAGTGGCTTCGTGGACGAACATATTCCTGGCAACTTCTGCCTCTAGGCCTTGTCTCTGCCATTTTTCCGGTGACAATGAGCCTTTCCAGATTATCCGCCAGTTTTCTTGCAATATGTACGAAGTATTGTAGTACTCTTTTTAGCTTTTTTTAGTAATTAGCTCTTTGAGGATCGAGTCGTTGATTCTGAAAGCCGTCCACGGAATGCGTAACTGCCGCCGCCAGCACCACATCTCAGTATAGTTATATATAGTTACTTTACTAATCGTCAGCATTTTGCCTTAACAAAAAATAATAATGTAAGAAAAGATGAAAGAGGAACTGATAAGGCTTAAATCTCTGGATTGTTGGCTAACATTTAAGCTATATGATGACTATTGACAAGTGATACTAGTGACAAATTATTTTTATAACGTTTTAGTTAGGTATATAATTCATTACTTTTATAAGTCATACAAAGATACAATAATAAAGTATATACAGGCATAGAGCTTTAGACTATCATGTAAATGAGTCAACTCATACAAATTAAATTCACTTGCACTGGCATGATTGGAAAATTACGCGAATATCATCCATACAGTTATTGATTGTGATTGGCTCGAGGATAAATATTAGTTCGCGCAAAGGATAAATTGCAGTGCAGGCCCGCATCGAGCCTTTCGCATACCGTAGATGTTTGCTAAATCAAATAAATCGCAACGTATGCGATCACGTATTGAGGGTTAATTAAAAACCTAAGTACATAAAACGCTTCACGCTTCTATTAAAAATGTAGCCACTAAAAATATTTCTTTGAAAAATTACTTATAGCGAATAATTTTTGAAGAATTCTTTCCAATCAGTTGGTGGTACATGTTGATTTGTAAAATTTATGGAAAGTCGAAACTGTAACTAAGTTGAATGAATATAATATCACGACTGATTTGATTAAAAACTCAATGTGCTACTAAAACATCCGTAAGAGTGCAATTAAATAATATAAACTTAATGAAAAAAAAATATACATATGTAATTTTCTAGAAAGAAAGATATACTATAAAAAATAAGAAAACTATTAGAGAACAGTCCAGTGCGGTCTAGATTTAGGTTCATATTGGACGTTGATTAATTTAGCTGTACCAATATCTATTTGCATAATTCCTAAACCTATTACGCGCTAATAGTAACAAAAATCCTAATAAATTATACTTTAATTTGGTTTTTGAAGAATATTTATAAACGTTAAGGCTATACCATTACAACATATGTGATAGATGTATTGCAAAAATATTAATAAAATGTCTGATATCAAACAAAGGGCAGTGAAAAGAGTAATTTTCCCCTCCATAAAAACAGTTACCGAGTTATTTATGATGATACCGCAATCTATACAAGGGATTTTGCTCGGGGCCTGGTATTAACGATTTTCTGAATTCCTGTAAAGAAATTATAAAGACATTTTTGACAAAAAATTATATGATAATATTTTCTTTGTGTTTTTATTTGAGACGTGGGCTCAATTGCGTGTATTACTCAGCTTTGAAGTAAATTGGATGTAGATAAAATCCTTCAAATTATTAACATAAAAAATATCATTGAGGCAGCAACAAGTTTTCTAAATACTTAATAAAATTGCGGGGCATATGTGGAGGTTTATTTTTAACTGTTTCAATTCAATGAATATCAAATATTTCACTACGGGTTACTGTATTTGCTTCGCAATATCGCATAGACTTCTCGGTAATAGCACTCATGCATTCGCGGTTGATTTGTGGTGCTCCTAATTGAAAGATACACTTCAAAGCTAAATTAGGGCACTTTGCCTATTATCCTAGCTCTGGTTCAGCAAACATAGAATTTTCCAGAACCACAGTGAATAGCACTTTCATTTACATTGATATTTTCGTATATGTATCGAAGATTTGTTCGTTGAGTTTTTCGAATTTGGATTTAAAAATTACAATTAAAAATTTTAAGAAAATATTTATCAGCATTTTCAATTTATTCGAAAGCTGTAATCTATCTCTTGAGATGATAACAAATATTTTAATATCTATATTAAGACCGACAACATTGTGCACTCACGATAAAGTCAAATAATTAATTTGTTAAAATTTGAGACTACGTGATAAACGTGATTTTTAAAAGACGCATTGAGGCCATTTTGCATTCCAATTTAAGTTTTTTAATCAATTCGATCGTTACATGCACAATATGTAATGATCGTACTGATTAAAAAACTTAATGTTCATTGCATTTGCGTGGCCTTGTTTATGTAAAAACACAAACTCCATATTGATCTTTAATCTTTACACATGGTTGACGTTATTCGCAATAAAATTTCTTCCACAGAAGTTATAAGCCAATTAAAAGTGTATCAATAATTTTTTCTTACATCTCTATCAATCGTTCCAAGATTTAAAACAATTTACTTACGTTATCTTTGTATTTAATTAACATATTTCAATATCAAAATGCAAATAAACAAACACTTTTTACGTATCAATGTTTACGGAAAATAGTAAATTTAAATATTGCCTTTACAAAATGATTGTCATCGAATAAGATCGTATCATTTGTCTTCGATGCATGTGGGGTATCAGTTGGAATAGGATTGTTAGACTGTAACACAGAATTTAATTGAAATACAAAGAACATGAAATCTCAAGTTAGCAGCACAACAGTTGAAAGAAGGGGCCATACATACTTGCAATGGATCTTTGCTTCAATCGGTGATTAAAATTTTGATTGCTTCTTAAATTTTCCTCTTAAAGTGGAGTAAATTTTACATTACTCTTTTAATTTTTAAATCTTTTAACATTTGGTAAATTTATTTCAAAATAAGACCATTAACAAATTACTGTGTTAGTTCGTATCTAAGTCAGTTTCCAGTTGAACTGTTCCAGTTACATTTAATAATATATATATATCTAGGAATTGGTCGTAAATCGCACAAGTTTGGTAATCAAAGTGGATCGTCATGTCGTAACTCATAATATAAGTACTCAAATTATTATTATTTTGCTAGAAACAAGTGGTTTTTCGGAACATATTTACACTAAATATTTCGAGGCGTTCTGTTCTGTTTAATTATTATTTATTGAATAATCAAGTGTTATAAACTGTGATATTTTTTACTTGTTCTGTTCATTCGCGTGTCGCACCTACCACCGGCTGCATTCCAGTTCCCTCTTGGCTTGAAGCCATGTGACTCACCAATTGAGTCACAGAATTCGTGGGTACTGAGTTCCCCGCCACGACAAACCCAGAACTATAACCTAACCTCACTTAACAAAGTGGAATATACGTCCTTTGTGATTGCTTTAAATTTAAATAACATTTTTGTTTCAGCTAATTTATGCACATTAGTCTACGGTATGGAAGTAGGATGGATATCGCCGATGACCAAGATATTGCAGTCGGAATCTTCGCCTCTCGGTTATCCCTTATCAGATTTCACCATGGTCTGGGTAGCGAGCAGTACCTGCATATCGGCTGGCTTTGGCGTTATCATTTATTCATTACTAGTCGATAGATATGGAAGAAAATTGTCTATAGAGGCACTTTTGTTGCCACAATTTGTAAGTAAATTGACATGACTTAAAATGAATATCGTATGAATCTGCAATTCATGAAAAAAATTATAATATTGTTTTTAAATAAAACGTACAGTAGAGTAAATTATGTATATAATATATTTTTGTTTTAGATTTCATTTAACTTGAGGTTATTTTCGCCAACATTATCAGCCCTTTTTCTTGCACGAATTTTAGCGGGGCTTGCCGCAGGAGGGTGTTTTATCCTCGTCCCATTGTATGTGAAAGAAATCAGCCAACAAAGTCTCACTGGTATACTAGTCACTCTGCAAGTTTTCTATCAAAATATCGGTATACTGGCAATGTATATCATAGGAATATACCTGGAATATTATACAATTTTGTGGATTGCGTCTGTATTACCAGTCCTTGCTTTAGCTATGATGGCGATAGCTCCGGAGTCACCCGCATTTTTAGTAAAGGAAGATAAAATTGATGTAAGTATTCTTTTGAACGTGTTACCTTGAGGAATAGTAAACTTACAAAAATAATCAATATAAAGATAACGTCAATGTTGTGAAATAGCTGTAATGAAAAGGTTAGAAATATAAATGTTTATTTAAATTCGATATCGAGTTTAACTCGAAAGTCCAAAGCTGTTAATGTTGAATCCATAAAGGCGTCAAAGTTGAAGTTGAACGATCAATCGTTTTTCTTTAATTGAACTGTCACATTATACGTTCCAGCTCGAGCTCTAACTAAAGTCGTTAATTTATATAGGGATATAATGCAACTGCGTTAATTTCGGTTTTGCTTTGTTTGAGTGAAAGGAAACGTGTCTCCTCCTATTATTATATATTTTTACTTCTTTATAAATACAGTTAACTGTTTATTTTCCGTAATATTCTTATTACGTTAATGGTATGTTTTTTATCTAGATAAAATACTGACTATTTTATATTTATGATAGACTAAATGAATTTACGTTCAGTAGTTTTTTTTAAATATATATATAGTTTTTTTTAAATATATATATGGGTTGGAGTAATGAATTACTCCAACCCAAAACCACGCTAATAATATTGTTTCAGGAAGCAACTAACGTCCTTTCAACGCTTAGAGGTTTAGAGTGTACAAATAAGATAATAGAAAATGAAATTCATTGTATGGTGCAACAAGAAACTGAATTTAGGTCTTTGCCTGATATTAGTTTGATCACGATCGGTAAGTATATTATAATTAAAAACACATGTACCTACGTGTTTCATATAGAATCCAATTTTAAAATACTAATGGTAACTTATGTTGTTTTAGTACAAGATAAAAGTTGGCGCCGGGGTGTAATTGTCGTTCTGATATTGTTCTCAATACAAGCATGGAATGGTGCATATGCCATCATAACGTACGCCTCACCAATTTTGGCATCAACTGGCGTAGAATTCAATATAGAGCCTGAATTCCAAACACTTAGTTTCCCTATTATTATGATATTCGCTAGTCTTTTATTGACAGTGGTGGTTGAGAAATTTGGAAGAAAAGTGAGTTTAACGATTACAAATGTCTTACCTATCTTCTTCGTTTCTATACTTATCTAGGACTGTTACCTTATTATTTATTAAAATTAACCATAAATTTAATTTCTATGTTTTCTAGATTCTTCTCACGGGTGCATTTTTGATATCAACATTGGCATTATTTGCGTTATCCACGGCTATGGTTGTTCAACTATATGGTGGTGTAGTACCAAACTGGTTGCCTGTAATTTCTATGATGCTGACAGTTGCAATGTATACAGGAGGCATTTGCCCTCTGACTTATATTATAACTACAGAGATGTTCGTTTTTCAGGTTAATATCTATATACTAACTTTTCTATTATCTTTAATAAATCGGTATAATCTGTTATACAAAATTATTTAAACGTGTTTTTTACAGGTACGTGCTAAAATAATGGGTATTGCATGTTCATATGCTTGGGTTGCCTTTTTTGTACCACTGGTTATATATGCACCAATAACAAACACATTTGGTATTCATACAAGTTTCATAATATTTGGATTAATGAACGCGCTTGGAGTCATATTTACATTAGTAATGATACCGGAGACGAAAGGCAAAAGTGACGAAGAGATAAGAAGAGCATTGACTGGACACAAAAATAAGATTTTATTCAACGATAAAACACATCAAATGAGGGAACAAAATTAAACGATTTTAAGTGCATTAGCACATTAAAGCGCTGATTATAACAGAGTTCCTAAAGACATTAGCACTAAAACTGGGTCGACTGCAAAAGCTGATTACACGCGTGGACATCAGTAAAGCATGTAACTGTATTTATTAACATTGTGTACTGTACTGCATGGTTATTTGTAATCAGTAAGTAGATGATTTAGTAGGCAAAGCGCTGTACGCGTTGTTCGTAATTATTGCAAAATTATGTCAATATTATTTCAAAGACCCAGTGAACACAACACGTTTAAAACGTAAATATTGGATAGTTGTAAAATAAGTAATTTACTTCTCTAAAGGTTTTTAATGGTATATAAAATTAAGAAGAAGGAAGTATTTTATTGTGCACCCCGAGTATTAAAACTTTCATTGCCGAATCTCTCTTCTTATAGGAAATATATATTTTCAATTTAAACCATGAATGGTAAGATTGGCTTTGAGGATTTTCTGGTTTTATGTAAATCATCTCGAAACTCCTTCAAATTTTCCACGGCTTTATAGCAGCGGTCGTGTCGTAAACTTGTGTAATGTTCCGCTCATGAAACTTTCTGGCGGAAATTATTAATTGTATTTTATTAGCGTTTGATGAAATAATGTATAATAAAATAATATCCTTTTATGTAATAGCATGTAGGGATATCTATAAAGACTTTCTGTATATTTAAATAGTTAATATTTAATTAGTCTAATGTACGCTTAATGGTAAGCATTTTAAATAAAACTTACGACAACAACCTATGTTTTACCTATTCGAAGGTTAAATGTATAATGTAGCATATAACGGCATAGCCGTAAAATGTTTTAAGGAAAAAATTCATGTAGGTACCTAAATATAAAGTAAAACTGAGCCAGTTATTAAACAAAAACAATACATAAGTGAACATACTTTGTATTGTCTGTCCTTAGGACGTTACATTAATATTTTCACAGAACTTGGTAAACTAGGTCGTGTAAACATTCGTGTTTTTATATAAATACATTTTATTCATGAATAATAAATGGTCTACTATTCACAGACATGAAAATGTCTAATTAAATTAAAGGACTTTTCGTAATTCTGTCAGTAATTAAAACATTACTATATAACCGACTTCTACATACTTCTATATACATCGCTATATACTCGACTAATGAAATAATAATGAAATCAGTGAGGCCTATATATCTGAAAAAGTCAATGTCTATTTATAATTAATATATTAGCAGCAGCTTTAAGCAGTGAAGCCTGATGTTTATATAGCGCCAGGACACCTCCCATAGCTAATGAGATGAGAAATTATGATCGCTCGTCTGGGCTGACCTCTTTCGCACCCTTTATTTCACTTTGTTCGTTCACTATGAGCTAATCAGTGCTGTAGGTAATCTATCCCTTTGCTATTTTCATAGCGGCTTTTATTAGCAGCATCAATGCATGTTTACTGCTTCGCTATAAGGAATTATTTGTAAATGACTTCGAATTTCTTTTGCCCATTTAAAGTATCCTTAAACAAAGAGTAGGAGATATAGAAAATGTTTTTAGTTTTATGGATACTACTTTTCATATTTTCAAATTAATTGCACTGTAAATAATGTTATATGTTTCATAATTATATATTTAACTTAGTAGATATTAACGTAATGTTTTTAGGGTAGAAATAACGTAATAACAATATTGTGAAAGTCATTGTTAATCATTGCGGTACATTTTGGCAAATTGTCTGCCGCGTTAGGAGGCAGATTTATCCCGAATGCATAAAATAAGCTTGCTTCGCCAGCAGTCACATGTAGTGGAATATCATGTTTCAGTACGGATTGCGAGGCCCGAATTGTGGTTGTATACTCCTCCAAATATAACCAAGTAATTAAATGTAAATTGTTATTTTTTTTAAAGTAGTTTACAAATCAAGACTGTATTTAAAACAATTGTTAATAAAACCGTAAAGCTTATAATATTAAAAATATTATAGACTATAGATATAATTTTTTTGTTACACGTAGTTCCAATCATAATAAGCAGTGTAACCACCTTTCATACATAGTATTTGGCAAGGAAGAGCTATTTTCAATATAAATAAATAAATAATAAATAAATAAATATTTTCAGGACATTTTACACAGCGCCATCTAGTTCCAAGCTAAGCCGAAGCTTGTGTTATGGCAACTAGATAACGGAATAAATTACATATACATACTTTTTCTTTTGTAAATACATACATACAATACATAGCAACACCCAGACCCCAGAAAAATACAAATGTAAATTACAAATATATTTTTCCGGTGTGGGAATCGAACACACGACCTTTCGCGCAGAAAGCAGTTGTGTTACCACTGCACCAAGCGGTCGTCTATATAAGACAAATATAATACAAAGAAAAAACAGAAAAAAAGAAAAGCTACTTTTATTGTTTTTGTCATGGTCCTTGTCCCATTGCTTTTTTAAACAATAATGATATCTGACATAGCAGTTATCGGTACTACGTAAACAAAAAGATAATTTATATTAACAGCAATAGAATTTGAGATTAGACCATCTGTTAAAGCTATTCGCAACGGGAAATGTCTCTAAGCCTCTGATAAGATCTTTATCTTCCGTGTCTTAATTGGTCCGTGTCATCATATAACAGATAGTTTCAAATTACTCTAGCTTAATAGAAATATATCTATGTTCTTATTCTTTACCAATAAAATCAAGTGCTTTATTTTTCTTTTCATTTCTGGAGCTTCGAAAAATAATGCGTTAAATTGCAATCCATAAAATAGGTCTACTATCGATACATATATCTATACAAGTATATGAATATGTTTACAGGGAATGGAGCCCCATTAATATCAGTTTCTTATCTGAATGAGACGGCGTTGATACCCGAAGTAGGTTATGGCCTACAACAGCAGACATATTGTCAGAAGGCAGAAGCTAATAAGTCTTAGTCAGTTCTACTTGTATCGATGTATCTTAAATGACACGATTCCTTATAAGAATTTTATTTAGTAAGATGTTTGGTTGTTGTATTGTTAATTAATTATTATTAGAGGACTTATTATTTAGAGCGTGCTTAGTCATATTTTTTAAAGATAGGCATCAGTTCAAGAGGTTAGTCTGATGGACCTTTGCTTGAAGACTATTCCAAAGTTTAGTATTAAAAGAATCTATTTTTATACAAGTATAATCTCTTTTGGACGACCACTTCATCCATTTCACGTAAAAACAAACGATAAAGTATTTAGTAGTTAAAATAAATAAGTTCGTTAATCGCATTTTGGTTAGAACATAATCCACCGGAATATCTTTTAAATCACATTAATAAGGATTGGAGTCATTGATGAGCACTGGCTGACGTTCCGAAGCCGGTGCTCGCGTACTTGAAGCATTCTGCATAAAGCTTGCTTTAGAAATTCCATTTGCCTCGAATTTTCCAATATTGTTCATAAAAGTTCCTATTTCGTTTATAAATTGCTGCTCAAAAAACCCACCCATATTCCAATTTTTACCGGAATGAAAAGAATCTATCAAGCGCCCGTGGAGGTCTTTCTCGGTATTTTTATTAGAAAATACAGCTGTTCTCGTGTGATTTTATAAATTTATTATGCATTCAAATCGGCGAGTGATTAACGCTGCCGTTCGCAACAATGCCGCCAAGTGATGACGTTTAAATTAAAATGTAGCATGCAAATATATTTTAATAATGTATTAAAGAAAGCATTAAGTTTGTTTTTTTATTTAAATAAAAAATACGATATATTTAGGTTTGATTATGAATTTCAGTAGAATTGATCTATTTAAAATGTATAACTAATATTTGATAATTTTTCTTGCAAAAACTTATTCCAGTAAATCACTGTTTTAGTTGAAACTGCACATTGTTTCCAAGAGCGACAGCATCTGTCTAAAACTTCTGACAGCTAACAAATCCCTTAAAACGGAAAGATGGATGCCAAAAAAGAAATAACGTATTCTCCCAAAAGAGAAATATCCATCTTATTTATACGAAAAGCTTTTATATTAACTTTGCATTCAGATATTACATCTGTTTTTAACAAGCACTAGTTTCATATAAAACAAATGGTTCTCTTTATAACAGTTGACAGTTAAGCACATTATGCAAACAAATGTGAAAATAAAGTACAAACAAAAGGTTCTGATCAATATCAACGGCAAACTGCAGTATAAACGATTAACCCCGAACTTAGCGCGCCATTATTCACAATTACAGTTCCGTAATTTCGTTTTCAGTACATAAAGCGTGAATATACGATTCAATCGCATTCAGAAAATAGTGCATTATATGCCTCGAAATGGCAAAGCAGTTGGGAAGTAGGCATACAAGGAATGCAATTTGTAAAGTTTCTTCTGGTGTAGACTGAACTTATGGGACGTGCTCGGCTTTGGATTTGACCGGTTTGGAACTACTTTATCGATAACGGTCTCTGTAGGATCGTCTACAAGGATCACGCTTCCTGTGGAAGCCGAAACCAGTTGAGAACTATGCTCGTATGTGAGTGTGCGAATTAAATAACGAAGAAGTAGATTGCACAAAGGAATCGGCTATAACAACGAACCTTTGAAATATAAATATATTTTCTCTTTGTAGAACTTGGCAAAGTTATATTTCAATTTCAAGACATAAATAACTCCCTAAGTAAAATTAAAAGTGAAACAACTGCTTCTAACAAATATAAACCTACGAAACGAAATACTCAGCTGAACCATTAGCGAGTCTTTTATGTTTTTGAATGCAAATCGGATTAACCTTTAAAAAGCGCAAAATCTTTTAAGCCACATACAGCATTTTATTCGTGTAATATTAGAGCTAATGGTATTCTTATAGCCTTTAAGCTGAGAAGAGCTTAGCTTATTAATTTTAGCTTTTTTACTTACCAGTTCATTTATATACAAAAAATGTAAAAGTGATACACCTTAGCTTTGTAGAACAGGTGCATCGAAATTTCAATTTAAAAGTAATTTGAGTTCCTATTCTTACAAGGGCAGGAGTCTCCTTTAACGTTTTAAACAGCATACAGCTTCTTATTTACAAGGGACGATATAATACCAAAGGCAATGCTATAATCTCATTGTAGACCGGCCGTTAGTCCTTGCTAACAGTTTTTTGTGACCAAACCGGATCGAATCTTTATTGGCGGTCGAAATAAACTTCAACAAAAAACAAGGAGCAAAGCCTAATGATTGATAATTGGGTTTTTGAATATTCTAACGTCCATTCTTTATTATGTTCTGATTTGTTTACCAGAGCAAACATAATTGGTTTTTTTGTGGTGTCCTAATCTTTTTGGTTGGACGTATAAATTATTGGTTCGGATGAATGCTTTGACATTAAATATTGAGTTAGCAACTCATCATTCAATGTATTCTTTACATATTTAGTCTCCCGGATACATATACAATTTTTTTACCTGTAGAGTCTCTTTCCGTTACATACAGGAATAAAAAGCCTATATTGTTGTCTTTGCATGGATAACGACGAACATCTATACATCCTCCTTTTGCATATAAAATAAGTAAGAATTTAACTTCTACGAATTCTATTCCTTTATAAAGGAACAGGTTTAAACTTATACCTATTTGATTAAGAATATTCCTGTAAGAAGCCAGTTCCTGACGCTTCTTGCAACGCCTTCCTAGAAATTTCCGATGTAAATAAAAGCTAACGATTCAAAAGTCAAAACTTTGAAGCAGTTTTTGAGTTTGTTCCGAACTTGTATTGGTTTATCTAAGTTACGGATCCCTGTAACAGCAAAGTGGATTTCAATCGATTTTATTATACCTTTAACTTAAACTAAGCAACCGCTTTTATTATCATCTATTTGTTATTGAACGCTATTTTTCCACGTAGTTTTCGTTCTTGATAGACCAGAATTAAAAGCACTTTGGATGCTTTACCAGCTCTACCAGTTCGTCAACCTACAGCTTAATTAAATTGTTCATTAATTCAATTGTTATTGCGAAAGAATAACAAAGATTCAAACATCCTTATATGGATAGTACTGGTAAAGATAGTAAGGGTTTGTCTAATCTTAGCTTATATATATTTTTTTATTTTTTTTTGGATTATTTTATTACTTATTTACATATGTCAATTAAAAACCTAAATAAAAATTTTGCCTGGCTTGATGCCGGATATGCCAACACTGTTTGCAGTGCACCGACATCAAGCCTGTTTATACTTAAATATCTAAATAACTTATTTCGAAGTCTCATGCAGATCAGTTCTTACTAATGTTATGAATGCCAGTTTGTAAGGAATTATTTATTAACATGACGTACTTTAGACAGCATATGAACTTATGGACATGTGGACGCCTTGAATTGTATCTACCAACATACAATTCAAGGCGTCGATA